>JABASP010000558.1:0-48355 GCA_019776565.1 Sminthurinus signatus
TTTCATTGCACAAAAGTTCTTTTTAATTCGAGTAAACACAAAACACAATACACAATAGAACTGTGTGAGCTTTGAAGCTTTGAGCTTGAAAATGAACCGATTTTGTTAAGCCAACTCAACTACTTGAGAAAGAGAGATGAAGACAGAAATTATGAAATTTAGTGCAACGTAATCTATTTTATCCACTGTTTTCTGTTGTATACGTGCATGTAGTAGATACATAGTATATAGATATTAGATGCATAAAATTGTACACAAATGTAAAATGTAAGTTTAAGGCGTAAAAGATCAAGGAAATAAACGGGAAGAGATAAAACGTGTAAAGTACGTATATGTCTTTGTTTAAAGAGTTTAACTGAGCATAAAACATCATAATATAAGTATATACTTTGTATTTTGTATTTTGTACTATTTACAATTTACAATGTACAACGTGTGAACACTGTTATGTCTTGGGTTGGAATTTGGAATTGGAATTACTAAAATTTCCTATTGTGTATTCTGTATTATTTATATTGATCATAGATCATAGCATAAAGAATATCTGTACTCTATAATGTATAAAAGCATGTAGAACTATTATACATCTTTGAAATTTTTTCATAACAAATAGTAGTAAGAAAAAAAAGGTAGCAATAAGCGTGTGTATTCTGCATGCTGTGTGTCATGACTTCACGCTGCATTTTCATTATCTCAAGACTCAGGATTCTAGATTCAAGATTTTTGAATAGGAAAAATGGTGATAAATATCTTGTGAATTGCTTCACTTCTTCTTCACGCATGCATGCATGCACATTGTAAACTGTGAACGTTTCCTCATCCTAACTAAAACGCTTAAGTCTAACTTCACTGTGTTTTTTTTTTCATTTTTGATTTTGAGTTTGATTTTCTAATGTATTTACATGAGTGAAATAAATTGATTCAATTGGCTCAACTATCTAGAATTTTACTGTTAATTTTGTACAGAATGGTGAGTGCTGAATGCTTTTAAACTAACGACTTGAATTTTGAATGTATATATACTTAGTACTTATAGCTTATAGATACATCTATGCAGATTTATTATTATTTTCAAATGTATCATACACCCTGTAAATTGTAAATCCGGCTCCCATCTATTTATTATGCACTGTCTTGTGGAGTTTTTAGTTTTCAGTTTCCACTATGGAACGATCATGATTTTTTTTTTGATTCATGAGAGGAGGAAAAGTAAATTTATATCTATGCGGTTTCGGGGGGAAAAGACTGAGGAACTTCCGTGAAAAAAGAAACTGATGTTGAATGGTGAAGGAATCTTATGCAAGAATTATTCTTATATATACTACGGGATTAGTTCTATGGAGAGTGGAGATTGGGAAACCTCTCTTGACTTTATGCCAATAAAATGGGAAAAAATGACTAGTGGGTTAGTGGTAAGACAGGAAGGCTTGGTGCTTGGTGCTTGGTCATGAAAAATACTTTGGAGGTACAAACCACTGTATTTTATATTTTATATGTTATATTATATACGGTATGCACTATACACCTAAACATGGGTTGATAGTTGATACAAAATACAAATGTATGCACATTGTACATTGTAAGTATATGCAATATGCAGAGTTAATAGTACCAGTCAAACACTTCCCTTCCAACTCCAAGTTTTCTTCCTTTTTTTGAGATAAGAAAGCGATAAATCTCATAAAACAATAATATTTTACCATTTCATGCCAAAGCCGATGTAGAATGTAGAATGTAAAATCTACATCTAGTTACTACATCTTTCTTTCTTCCTCCTTTTTTTACAGAAAAAAGCAAAAGTGCGTAAGCACAAAGTACAATGTACATTGTACATGTATTTATTATGTGCTCATATTTACACAGTACACAGTATCAAAATGTTTAATATGGTAAATGGTAAATGGTAGATGGTAAAACGGTTGGAAAATAATGCAAAACGCAATACGGTATGGGATATGGGATGCGTGCAGAGTGCAGACGCTGAATGTTGAATTGGTTTTATTTATAGGGGTTTTTTCACCCAAAGGCTCTTGAGTCTTAAGTCTAGAGTCTAGAGTCTTAAGTTTTAAGGCGCTGGGAAGATTGGGACATTGAGATTTGAGGCTTAAGGTTTTAGATTATACTTTACTTGGTTTCGTTTTTGGGGGGACAAAGCTTCATGTACAATTTTTAAAACATTAAACGAGAACAGCAGAACCTAAAACCTGGAGCTAAAATTTGTTTACTTTGAAATAAGTACAAAATGCAGAAAACAGAATACAGAATACAAACCACTAAATCAAGGTGCATCTTACCTCTTACCCTTCTGCCTTGTGTATAAAATATAAAATTACTCTGTAACTCATAAAGCTCACCCTCAAAACTCAAAACTCAAAATATCTATGAAGAATACTATAGTAAAGTAGGTAACATGAAAAAAATTATAATAATTCATAATTCAAACATATTATTTCAACAGATAATCATTACTGTTGTATTTGCTGTCTGGTATTGAATTACCAAGAACCGAGATGCTCTCATGCTCTCAAAGCTCACAGGTAAAATTGACATGTATAAATAATATCTGGTTTCAAGTGTCAAGCCTACCTAGAGCCCAGAGCCCAGAGCCTAGAGAAACGGAGTCTAGATTCTAGATCTAGAGAGATCTCTGTATGATATATTATGATGTACCGTAATTTGATATTTACAAATGTGCATTATTATTATTTTCATTACTATACTTCTACTTCATACTTTATACTATGATTGTTACTATTATGATCGTTCATGTTTCATGTAGGGAGTTGAAAGGAAGGCGATATGAAAAATAGGTAGTAAAAAGTGTAAAAACCTAAACCAAGTTGGTGTCAAGTATAAAATACCTACGAAATATGAAATATCTACTGTACAAATATTCCAGTGCATATTATACTTGATACTTGTCATTAAGGAAATGTATGTAGTGTTACTTTAATTTTATGGTGTATGCTTTATGCTGTGCTTTATTATACTTGACGTTATATCATGTTTACTTGATAACGCTTGGAGCTTGGAACTCTGGGAAGAATATAATATTTAATATTTAGGTATATGTATGTCAAACTCATTTGCTCAGTCATGCTCATAATCACTGTTACGTGTTTAATATATTATATACATAGTACATATGTATATATAATTATGTTTAGATTTTAGATACATAATATATAGGTATTTAAGGTCCCTGATAAAAAGATATATTATAGCACATTTCAACTTTTCATCTGCGTACAAGTACAAAGTATAGTGTGTAGTACGTAGTACATAAAATATAAATACACACGCATGTGCACGATCCCTGTGATTTCATTTCTTTCGTCTGTTATGAATTTTATCATACCATTTTTAGTACTAAGTAAAGTAGCAACTTGGCACTTGGCAGTGGACTCAAAAAAACTCAACACTCAAAGGGAATGAAAAGGGAAGGAATAGAATATGTGGAAAGAAAAACCACAATCACTTTCAATTTAAATCCTTTTTCATCGTCTGTTTGTGGATGCATCAGACATTGAGGATTGAGCTAAATATTCACTTTTATGAGAAAAGAATAATAGTAAACTATTGTCTGTTGTTAAGGGTTTATTTACGGTGGTTTTTGTCGTTAGTTGTTATTCAATTCGTCTCTGATGTATGATGTAAAAGATCAGTTAAATCAATTTAACTGTGACAATATTAAAACTATACATATGAAACTTTTGTGGATTTTAACTTGAGAACAAGAGTTGTTCCTAGGATATGGGATATGTACTTAAATCTATGGTTAATAAATGAACAAGGTGTAATGAAACACACATGATCAAAAAATAATAGCAATTTTGTTCAAGTCCCAAAAGTTTTTTTGTCGGCTACACATTAATTACTAATTACTTTGTAGAAAAAATTATAGCTGCAAAAAAAACGATAGCTGATACGCTGTAATTGTAATTAGGTAAGAGAATAGGCAATAGGCGATGATTAAATTGTCAACTATATGAGCATTGAGCATATTATGAATCATAAAGTTTAATAATACTATTCACAATTCTCAATGCACCATGCACCAAAGACCATTGAATATTGAATGTACAAGTGTGGAGTGTGGGTCTTATTACAAGGGTTTTAATTATATTTTTTTATATATTCGAGTTTTGAGTGTCTGAATGCAACTGTGCAGTTGCTTACTTGTCTAGGACACATTTTTTTCTGTATGGAAATAAAAAACAAAGCGTGTTTAATATTAACTACAAAACTAAAACATAAAAAACAGACCTTTGTAAGAAAGAGAAAGTAATGTACAGAATTAGCGAATGATACTATAATTTACTTGGAATGTACTTGAGATTTGGAATTTGGAATGTAAAAAATAGGTACTAGATACATTCATAAAATATCTGTAGAAGATGAAAGATCGAATCTAAATTTGATCACAGTAAAAGTTTCTATGATGGAAAAAAACTTAATCAAAAAAAGAATTTCATACTAGTCAAAATTAAAGATGGACATCAACTTGTGACTTGTGTTAAAATATTTGTATAAGTATCGAGAAAATACTGATTGAACTCGGCATTCGGCATGTTTTTCTCAAAGTTCTCGGTATCAAATATCTTAATGGTGTTGACAGTTGACAAAGGTATTATACTTATTATTTATTATCATGAGGTACCTAAACTATCAGTGTCAGTATATTAGTATAATATATTATAATATGCAAAGCTCATTCATCAAACATCAAAGCACACGTTTACTTTTTATGTGTACTGTGAAACTGAAGTTAAGAACTTGAAATAGCCTTGACGGGTATTGGTTTTGCTTGGCTTGTACAATGTACAGTGTACAGAGATGAATATAAAAAAGAGGACATACACATTCGTGTAGAAAAGAGTCAATCCTACTTACTTCGTACTTCATACTTGATACTTATTACCACACTAAACACTAACATTTGTAAGTCTGCAGCCCGCAACTGAAGCTCAGTACTAGAAAAGATATTATTGTATCTTTGTAATATCTCTCTCTACTGTCCACAGTCCACAAGTTGACAGTTGTAGTGAGGAGTGAGAATTGCATTTTCAAAAGTCGTAATGCAACATTACGCTACCTCAAAGCTTGAGGACCTTGTGAGTTGTGAGCATGTAGAATGTGTATTTTTTATGCTTATTCTACGCTACGTCGTAACTACGGTTTATTATTCACCGTATATAGTATATATTATATTATATTATCTACCTTTGGAAATAATCAAATGAAATGCACTTTTAGTTACGTTATTGAAAAAAATTAAGCAAGGCTTGTGGTTCATTCTAGTTTTATAATTTATAATAATCTTTGAATCAAACATCACATCACACATCACGTCATATGAAATCAATGCAAATACAAATGCCAATGCCAGTAGAAAAAATACATAGACCCAGTATTTGTCACATGACGCTGTAAAAAGTTGCAAGGTTTCTTTGCAGTGGTTCACTGTTTGTTGTTTGTGAATTGTGAGTATTGCAGCCCAAGT
Source organism: Sminthurinus signatus (assembly GCA_019776565.1). Taxonomy (NCBI): domain Eukaryota; kingdom Metazoa; phylum Arthropoda; class Collembola; order Symphypleona; family Katiannidae; genus Sminthurinus; species Sminthurinus signatus. The sequence continues at coordinate 5,504 of JABASP010000558.1, forward strand.
CTACAGTCTACAGTCAAGAGTATAGATTTTATATTGTGAAATGGAAACGCCCGGATTTTCTATACACTCATATTTTACGTCTTGTGTCTTGCTCATGTAGCAGAATCTACAGTATATTTTATATTTTATATGTGCATGCAATAGTTGGAGTTTGGAGTGACGTATCAAAAGTACGATATGTGATATGTATAATGTATATGTGTGTACATGATGATTTTATTTTTACTTTTTTTGATTTGCCTTCTAGATACAATGGGTTCTTACCTCAGGGGGACAAAGGACGGAGGAGATCGAAATTCGTATTACATCGTCGAGAGAAACCTAATGGGATCAAACGATCAAAGCATTACGTCGTAGATACTCCACACACCTCAAAAGCAGTCCTGGATGCCAATGTACATTCTATCTCCTACACATTATCCAGAAATCAAGCCGTGATAGTGGAGTATGTCGCAGATGAGGAAACAGACATGTTCCAGGTACTATTATATTTTATATTTATTGTATAATATTTTTGGACAGTGTTCTGTTTTACCTTTTGCATCTCCATTTCTGTTTTACACATGATATTTTACATTTTATGACACCTTTTTTTCTGAATTGAAAAAATACTCACGCTCTTACTTTTATACTTTTTTATAGTTTTTATACTCACGCCTCTGGTTCATGGTAGAATTCCAAATAGAATTTTCACATTCATTTTATAATGTTATTGTTATTTATTTTTTCTCCTGTGGTTTGTGATTTGTGATACTTGGTACTTGGTATTGGTAATTTGTGTCTCTGTAAAACTAAGAGTTTACTGTATTTTTCGGACGAAAGGGAAAAGTTGGAAGTTTGTAAGAAATTTTGTACTAGAAACTAGATTTAGAATTTAGAATTTCATTTAATAAAAAAGGAGCATGTAGTTTTGTACATTGTACATGATACATGATACAATATACAATAAATTGAATGTATTGATTACATGTTGGTTGTTGTATCGTCATGTAATCGTGATTTGATCATATTATATACATGTAGAATAGGAGAATGACATGGAAGGATAAAGATAGAGATGAATATAGAATATATTATTATAGTATAGATAGATTCATGGCGTTTGTAGTTTATATACTTTTACGGGAATTGGTTGGTTGGTTCAGAATGCATTTTCGTGGCAAAATTCAGTTAGTCGATCGTCGAGTTTTCTTCCTTGTACATTTTACATCTTCACGACTGTTGGTTTTGGCTTACAATGTGTGTATAGAGTATAGACGAGTACCTAATATACTGAACCAAGAATCGAGAATATAGATCCCAGACAGTACTGCATACTGCATTGTGAGTACAGTTCAAAGAGGTTCGTAGTTGTTTTTAGTTGGCAGCAACGACTTTAGTCTTTATCTTTTTACTTTTTACTTTTTACCGACTGCAAAAGAAGTGAGTGTAAAAACTAAATGTAAGATATGTGATATGTACAATGTAACACGTACACCGTGACCCTTCCCTTCCTCAGCCGGCGTGTAAATGTTTCAGACACCTTTGTTTTCTGGCTGCGATTAGATAATATATCGTCTTCACAGTAATTGACAGATTGACAAGTTGTAAACTACCCTGTGCACCGTACATTGTACAATGTAATACATTACTTATGGTACGTGGACTACATAAATACATCAGAACCATAGAACCGAAATTGACTTTGTGTGTACTTTCAAATCAATTAACTGGATTGGATTGACCAGACCGCAAATGTACATACGATATGTAATATGTAGTTGTGTACAGTGTACACACAAGATATAATAATATATTATACAACTTTTAGATCAAAAGGAACAAGCATGAGAAAAATAACTAAATGAAACAGTGAGTGCTGAAGTGATCAAAAGCTTGCAGTTTTTATACTGTCTGTAGTCTGTAGTTGTATGTTATGTATTTTACATTTTATGGTAATAATTTATTTATAAATTACATAAGAAATCTCGTCTAAAGTATGACTTGTTAAAAATTGGAATATAGTTTGATAATAATCTGAATGGTCTGTAAAATTAAAATAGTAGTAGTTTTCTATTTCATTCTTGGAATTTTCCACTAAAATTGTTACAGATTACAAATGTAACTCCATTGTATGATTTTTGTTGTTGTTGTATAAATAAATAATTTTTTTGTTTCTGCATCAGCACTCCCCAACTTGTCCAAATTATACTTGTATAAACACGTCACACTTTGCATAGTTCAAACAAAGCTGAACACTGCATAGGGAATGTTGAATAGGAAGAAAATAAAAGTTTTTAAAAAAAATGCGAGGTGCAACAGAGCGTGAGATTTTAAAATTACTTAACATTTTTTACAATTGTGATAGTGTCTAGTGTATTATGTGTAATGTGTAACATATGGTTCTTTTCTTACTGTCTAAACAATAAACATTGAACATGATAAAGTTGTTTTATGTTTAATATTTCATATTTATGTAATAATATTAACCATGTAAAAAAAACTACTATTTATGATTCATGATACTCATGATGTAATTCTTTTTGTTTCCTTTTTTTCTCAATCTAGATCGGAAGATCATCGGAGATGCCTATCGACTTTGTAGTGATGGACACAGTGCCGGGTGAAAAATCCAGTAGTGTGGATAAATCTATGCAATCGACGATATCCCGGTTTGCTTGTCGAATACTAATAGATCGGAAACCACCTTACCGAGCTCGTGTCTTTGCTGCTGGCTTTGATTCATCTAGAAATATATTTTTAGGGGTAAGTTTTCCTTCTTTTTCTTTCTTAGTGCTATAATATTAAATATTACATGTTACTGAAGAGTGAAAACTGAAGATGTACCAGCTAAAAGTTGGAGAATTTTTGGAATCATATCTATAATTTCCAATCAAAATCATTTAGACATTAGACATTTTATACAAATGTAATAGTTCTGTTTTCTTATTTCTTATGCATTATGCATTAGGCAGTGTTCATTTGATACTTATTGATTATGATCCTGATGAATCGTTAGAAGTTAGAGTTAGAAGAATCGACCGATTCCTGTCTAATGCCGGCTTGAATTTCGAGTAGACTTTGTAAAATCCATATATTAAAATGTGTGTGCCGATCAAAAAAAATAATGGTATGATCATATGATTCATTTTTACTATTCACATACAAAAAAATGCAATTTGTACAAAGGAAAAAAGATAGAGGAGGAGAATTATTTTTCTTTGGTTGAGTGGAGAATCCATTAAAATTACTATCCTCTATCCTATAATGGAGTATGGAAAATGGAAAAGGAAAAACAAACTTGTATCATCATTATCTATACTAATAGGAAAAGCTCCAAAACTTGATGTGTGATGTCTCTTTGCTGTTTGTACATATAGAAAATATGGAACAAAGTTATAAGTTATACTTTATACTGTATAATGTTTTTTTTTCGTTCTTTTAGCACGAGAATTCTTTTAGCTACGCTCATTGTCCAGTGTTCAGTCCAGTTTTCAAAAGAGTGTGTATTGTACATTGTGCATGCTCATATATATTCTCATATCTCATATGTATTGATCCTGTATTCTGCGTGGAGCTGGAAAAGAGAAAAGCCAAAAAAATTTAATAGTCCTAAATGTTTCCAACATTTTTTTTGTTTGTTTCCTCTCTGTGTGTAAGTAAAAGCTGAAAGCTGAAAGCTCCATTTTCTAGACTCTAGATTCTAGTTTCTAGATACTACATACTAGATACTATGGAGCATACAAAATACAAAGTAGAAATTCGCCACATAGTGCATGTGTGTTCACAATCCACATACAAGATACACGTATGTAGTTCACTTTGACGCGTGAAGCTCATTATTACGGAATGACGTCAAAAGTTCTGTTCCCTTTGTATTTTGTATTCACTTCACTTTTAGTAGTGTCATATGTGTGCAATTAATCATTAGTGGGTAGTGAGTAGTCAGTATCCTATCTCAACTTGATACAGAATACAAAATACACAATATACCGTATACATGGTTTTTTTCATTATGATACAAATACAAAGTACAAATGAAGAGTAAAAAGAAAGGAAAATGAATTTATAGCTCTGGCTCCTTTTACCCGTATAATTGTGACCATAATTTGCAAAAAGCGGTAGAAAGTAGAAATGCTACGATACAAGAGATACAACATGCAATATATTTTGAGCAGTGAGCATTGAGCACGTATCGCCAAAAAATGTCTTTGTATTTTAAGCACGCGTGTATTATTATTATTATTAATGCTCTTGATCTAGGGCATGTCTGTAATCTGAAGCTGAGTCTTGAATTTGAAGCTTCAACACAGAGCTGTATACCTGAACAATTTGTAATTTGTTATATTAGGCATATATTTTTTTTTATCAAAGATTAAAGCTACAGAGCTCTATAAAATTTCAAGAGATCCCCAATTCACACCATGGCTGTTCTGTTCTAGAATCTAGAATCTTGAATTACAAAGAACATGTGTAGGATTTTGTTGAAAAGTACGGTATCATGATTCGTGGTATACATCATAAATTTGATTGGGCTTGGTTGATCTGTCATAATAAAAATCATGGTGCATTTCTGCATATCACTTGTTCATTTATTGCGTCTTTGTCTTTGATGTTGTACATTCATTGAGTAGTCAAGTTTCAAAGGTCAACATAATTCTGTTTTGAGATTTGAGACTGATAAACATGAATTCAAGAATGGCAAGTTAAAATAACTAAGGTCAATGCCAATACCAATGAAATGTATATTTACTATTTACGAATGTCAACTGTCAACACTATCTGTCTCTATTCTCTATAAAAAAACATGACGTCAAGCTCCATTAATTTCAAAGTGGGTTTCAAGTTTTAAATCTACAGCTGAGCGCTGACTGTAATATCTTGACCATTTGACGGTTCCCTAGCTTTTACTTTTGCGTTTGGAATTCCGGGCTTTAAAGTTGATAGTTGATATCTTTATCGACCGTTTTGAGTTTTACCTTGTTACTTTGTACTCCGTTCATTGCACCTTACTTAGATTCGGAATCTTGATGCAATTATCAATTATCACTTTTCACTTTGTACTACTGATCTACTCTTGTGCAGTGGATATTGAACAGGGTTAATACAAAGTACTTATACCGTACGTAGTATACAGTGTACAGTTGGTAAATTTATTACACGGAATTATTTCCCGTGTGAAGTGGTCACAAGTCACAAGGTCCAAACGCCAAGCTCCAAGATGTAGGATATGTAGGTAGTTGCACAAGGAATAAAGATATAGAAGAAAGTACGCCAAGTAAAAGTAGTGATTTCACGCTAGATGAATTATGACAGGGATGAAAGTTAGAAAAATTCATTATGGAGGGAGAAAAGGAAAAAGAAATAAAAGAAAAGAAAAGAGACAGATAGATTATGTATAATATATCTATTACATATTATTACTTTGTCTCTTTTCTTTCTTTCTCTGTCATCTATCCTTCTCCCGCTTCTGTTTCTTCTTGCTTCAAAAGAATGAGTAAGGAGAATGTAGATGTAGATTGTAGATGTAGTAAAAAAATATTTCAAGTGAAAACAAAGTAAAAAGAAAAAAGAAAGGTAGACGGTAGAACATTCCTTTTCACTCAGTTTTATGAGCATCCAGTATCCAGTATCCAATCCACTATCTTCTATCTATCTATCTATTACCTACTGTGCAGTGGAAAGTATAAAGTACACAGATATAGAAAATGGGGGATATAAAATAGAAAATAGAAAAGGACAGGACGGGATGAGGACAGCAGGAGGAAGTTGTAAGTTGTAAGCTGTACTTTACATACTACATACATCATATCCCATCACCTACAACCTACAAGGAATATTCCGTTCTTTCAGTATTCAGTATATATTATATATGTAATACATGTAGTCACATAATAGAAAATAGAAATACACCGACTTATAGTCGACGCGTCGCATCGTTGACGACAGTATTGTGGCTTCTATCTTCTATCTCTTATTCCTTACTCTAAAGTCTAAAGCTTTCATAGGGAAAGGTTAACTTTCTTAAGTCTGTCTGTATGTCGTCACTTGGAATCGGCTTTGGGTTTGGGTTTGGTTTGGGCTTTGGCTTTAGATTGGCTTTAGCTTTAGCTTTGGCTTCAGGTTTTCTCCCTCCATTCTCCATCATCCATCCTGTGTACAAGAACCGGGATATGGATGTTAGATATTAGGTATACCTGGATTCTTTGGTTATTTGGTTGGTTTAGCTTCTGCTTGCTACCACCACGACTCGACTCGACTCTGGATTTGAAATTCTGTATTCTGTCTTCTGTCTGAAAGACGCGTTATTGTAGCATAATAAAATTGAAAGGAAGGATGGTGAATGGTGAATGGTGAGAGAGGAAGGAGAGGATGTCATCGAAAAGAATTTCCTTTGAATGGAGAATAGATACATCTATCTATATTCCATGTTACATATTATAGATAGACTCTCCTTTGGAAAATAAAAGTGGAGAAAGGAGGAAAGGAAATGTATAGAAATGAAACCATCCTCTTCTGTCCTCTTTTATATGACTATGACTACTGTGATACACACACAAACTCTCAACTCCTCTACTCTACACTATGAATTCCACATTTATTTATGCACAAGAGATGGACGGGATGAATGGGGAATATTTTCTTTTACTGGAGGCTCCAAGAGTTTTTGATTCTTGATTCTTGGTTTTCAGTTTGGAGTTTGGAGGTTTGAGCTTTGAGCTTTGGATTGGATTGTGGGCTCTATATTCTATATTCCATATTACAATATTACCAGAGATGTTATTTTCTCTAGGAATCATAATAAAACTATCAGCTTGAATAAGTTGTAAAGGAAAAGGAAGGAAGGAAGAATGCAAATTTAATATAATATGGGATTCATCTCGAGTATTGAGTGTAGAGTTTAGGATTTTGAATGGGAAAGTAAGTGTACTCACTCTTATCTTCCGGATTCCGGATTCACAGGGCTATTCAACTATTACACATTAAATAGATCCACAATCCATGGGTTGTAGGTTATAGGTACGAAAAACATTTTAGGAAGAGGAGGATGTTCTAATATTCTATAGTTTCTTTTGTCTCGTGTTTCTTGTAATTCACCTTCTTTTAGTAAATAGATTCACTCGGAACTCAGAACATGGACCATGGAACATGGCATCATCATTAAAATAATGAGTAGGATGTCCTCACGAATTATCTATTAGTAGGTTTGGGATATGTTGGGATTGTTTATTACGTACATGTTCCATGTTACAAGTATTTGTGACCCGAGGGATGATTCAGCACAGTGTACAACGTACATAGTGCATAGTACGCGTAATATAGTATATAGCATAAAGTTGCTTGTTGCCAGGCACTTGAACATTATTACTATTTACTATTGCTATTTTGGGAGAGAAAAAAAAACAAGACAATGAAGAGTGTGGAGTGCAGAATGGAGAATGTAGGATGAACAAGTCTCTCAGCGAAAAAGTTTATTTTTTACATGAAGAAAACAAGTAAAAGAAAAGAGGAAGAGGAGGAGGAAGAGAAAGAAAATAATGGTGAAATAGAGAATGAGCATCTCTTGCTCTCTCTCTCTTCTCACTCTCTTCCGCTTTCTGTCTCTTTCTCTCCTTTTATGAAGAGAGAGAGAGAGAGAGAGAGAGAGAGAGAGTGCGAGCAGTGTGTAGGAAATGTGTATGGGAGATGCTATGTGCGATGTGCGATGTGTCGGCAGTCGGTAGTCGGTACAACTGGTGACTGCCTGACTGCCTCTGTTCTCTCTTCTCTCTTCTGTGCTCAGTGTTATACACATCTAAACTCTAAACACAAGCTTTGCTTTACTTTATTCTAGTTTTGAATCGCAGTCGGGATTTCGGGAAATGAGGGTATCGATCGTAACCGATTTTTTTTTAGGTCTCTTCTCTTCATCTGTACTTTGGTTTGGTTTTGGCTTGGTTTGGTTTGAATTGAAAAGAACATGTAGAATGTAGAGTGTGGAATGAAGTGGATGTACAATGTAGAGAAGACCAAAAGGGATGAAGTCTGTCTTCTGTCTTGTATTCTGTATTCTACTACAGTTACAACTACAACTACAGCTGTACATTAGTGTTGAAGTTGAAGGTATCTATGATATACACACAGTACATGGAAGAAGCTGCTGGAGCTCTTTGTCTTTTCAAAATGTATTTTAATGGTGCATTTTGATGTGGGTTCCAGTTCCAGGTTCCAGTTTCAGATCCAGAGTATTGCATTTTCTTGTACTGTTTTGTGTTTCTTCTTCTTCAATGTGCAGTACCACAAAGTACAAAGTGTGGATTGTAGATTGTAGATTTACGTGCATGTTGATGTCCCAGTCACATCTCCAACGTATCTACATTGTACATTGTACAGAATGCATACATGAATCATGATAGATGAGGAAAAAGGCAATCAAATGACTGGAAAAGATTTATGCATGCATGTAAATGTAAATGTACCTTCTGTGTTCTGTGCACTTATATTGGTATGTACTATATTATGTTGTATGTTGTATGTTACATGTACTTTACCACATGGAACATTACCTTTTGTTTTCAAAGTCAGGAGGGAATGAAAAGTGAAAAGTGACAAGAGAAACTGATTTTGAAATGTGTGGTGTAGAGTGTAGAGAGTAGAGAGGAGATGTATATGGTAAAATGTTTAATGGGATTACTTACTCTTGCTCAAACTCATACAGTGTACTGTATTCAGTATAAATAATGTGCACGTGTAAACTCTGGACTCTAGACTCTAGACTTTACATGATAGAAAAGTCAGTTTCTATTTACTAATCCGTTTACTTCGTTTTTATTCATACTGAAAACTGAAAAGTGCGTCATGATTTCATGGTGTGAAACAATTCATGTTGAAAATGTTAAATGTTAAATGTGTTAAAGAAAAAAAAGGGGTTGCCATTGACCATCTTATATGTATTTTAGGTTTTAGTACATTTTGTAAATGTAATATTCGTAGTGTATACTTTGTACATACAGTGGATTTTTTGTAGTAATTGAACATAAGAGTTAAAATTTGAGCAGGAAAACACTGGAGAACATCCTTTAATTTGCTACTATAAACTATAATTGTTGTATCATTTTACGGAAGGAAACACGTACGCGTAAGTACATTAAAAAAGGGAAGAGAAGAATAGAGAAGAGCCAACAAGGATCAAGGATACTAATGATTTTTTAAAAGCGCATGGTGAATCCATCTCATATTGTACATAGATTGGGAAGCAGAATAGAATATTTAGAGAATAGAATGTACAATGGCAAAGTCGAGTGTTTTTATTCGTCTCTGGTTTGGTTTCTCTATTTTGTACTTTGTCTGATGACGTTTTGTCATTTTTTTTATTTGTACAATGTACACAGTACAGTTGAGTTGTGAGTTGTGAACATGGAGTTGACCTTTTGATACGAACTCTTTGAACGTACATCCTATACATATGTATATTACACATGTATGCAAATCACTGGCAGTGTAAATAATCTTGCTCGAGAGACTTTTCAGTATGACATTTTGATGACCTAGCGGAAATAATGCCACTGTCGGCTTTGGAAATTTCAAACGTGACGAGACACGCAGCTTGAGCACGTTTCTCCATGCTCCATGCTCCATTCCAAAATCCTCTCTTTCTCTTTCACATTCGAATTTCCAAAGTACTCATCATCATTTGATAAAGGTTCCGTCTTGTGCATGGGTCTACATTCTACTCTCTTCATTCTACATTCTATATTCTACATGTTTGTGAATTCATGTTCACATGTATGTATTTTTTATTTTTTATCTTGCCTATTAATACATAATGTATTATCATGTCATAATTTTATTTTGTGCATTTTCTATACTGTCCAAACTCCATACTCGATGCAAAATATTATATACACCAAACGTTCTTTCCACAATGTACCTTGTACAAAGTACATGTCTTATATCTTGTACATACTAAGTAGATAAAAAGATCTTTGTTCTGCGTTATAAATTAACTTGAAATGACCGAGGCTCGGAACTCGGAACTCAAAGCTTGGTGACATTTCTTGGAATAAATATGTTCCTGTTGATTGTTGATTGTTGATGTGATGTACACATGTGTGCTTTCGTTCAGTTTGTTTTACATAGGAAGTTGCTCATGAGTTCTAAATTCTAGATAGCTTTATGACTTGTTTCTGATTTCTGAAAAAGAAAAATAATTTCATTGATTCATTTCAGTTTTCATTGAAACCTTGAATGAGGAGAAAATATAGACCGTAAAAATACACAACACTTTCCCAAAAATAAAAAGTATAGTTTGTTTCCTATAAACGGGAAAAGGAAAATGATTCTAGTCTAGACTGTCTAGAGTCTAGAATCTCGAGAGGGAAAAAGATAAGCCATTAGGGGCTTTTAATGTTGAAACCGTAGCAAAAACTATAATAATAGTAGAATCTAGAATACATGGGGAGCTAAAAGGAGTGATTGCCATAATAATATCTTTATTATTTGTTTGAGTAGATGAGGAAGTATATATAGGAAAGTGTGTGATGGATATGGAAATAATTTAGTGGACATTGAATCTCCTAGAAAGTGGTTTCCCATCTGTACTGTACTCTACTATATGCTTGTATTATTTATTTATTTCATGGATTTGTAATGTTGGTGTAATACGTATATGTATGAGTACTACAACTACGGTACAATGTACAGTGGATGCAAAGTGTAAAATAAATCCATTAAACATTAAATATTGAATGTTTTACATATAAAACGTATCCTGGGCTTGGTATTGTATGGTTGTATGGTATTGAGATTGGGAATTGGGAGTGATGCAAGTTTGAATGAAAATCTAACCCGGAAGTGAGTGCTCATGTGTGCACAAAGTGTGTATGATTTTCCTTTTAGTCCTCCTACCTCGCACAACATGGGAAATGGGATGCTGCACTGTGTGTTTTAGATACGTACTTATGAAAAAATCCGTAATCTGTGTCTAATATCACGGAAAATATTACATGTTACACACATAAGATACTTTATTATTTGTACACATGCATAAGAGGAAACGTTAGTTATAATTATTTTCAAAAATAGAACGAAAACGAAATTGATGTAAAAAAATAAATGAAAACTTGGTGCAAACTACCGATTGAAAATAATGTAATGGGAAATGGGAATGATTTTATTAGTGATATATTAAAATAAAAATGTACTATTGTTTTGTATTATTTATAGGAGAAGGCAAGTAAATGGGAAGATGCAGATGGAACGATAGATGGTTTGACAACGAACGGTGTCCTCTTGTTACATGTGAAAGGGTCTTTTGTTGGGGGTGATGCGGCTCCTTTACCATGGAGAGAAGTTTCTGTAAATGGAGGACTGTATACTATGCGGGAATCCAGGTCTGCACCACAAAAGGGAAAGAAAATGGAAAATGAATCAAATGTCCTTGGCGATGGTGAGTTGTGATGGAAGTCTCTTTATTAGTCTTATATGAATGAGTTTAAAGAACAAAGGTTTTGAAATCAGTGATCTCAAAGAGATTTGAAACAGTTTATATTATGATTCAATATGATTTAGGACCAACTCTTGGTCTTTTTATTTGTTTTGTGTATTACATTTTATTGTATGAATATTCCTTTTCAGGTTCCTTGATTGACCTCTGTGGTGTGACGGTATGTTAAATTTATTTGATTGAAGAAATTTGAAATATAAATGATAAATTGTGTAATTGTACACTTCAAATGTTTTTAATGTGTAAATTAAAATTGTACTGAAGATTTTTTTCGAATTTGTTTGTTTTAGCTCTTATGGAGGACGGCAGAAGGTCTAGAAAAATCACCAGTAAGTAAAATAAAGACGTATTATGTAGTGCACAATATCATATTTTTTGAAAGAGTTGAGTAACAAGATTTTATATTTTTTTACAGTCTAAACGGGAGCTAGAAAGAATGATTGAGCTTGTTAATGCCGGTCGACCTCAATGTCCTGTCGGTTTAAATACTTTGGTTGTAGGTCGAAAAACCAATTCACTGGATAGGCAGCCATACGTTTATCTCAAGTAAAAAAGAGACATAATATAATTGCTAATAACTTTAAACTTTTACCTAGTATTATCTTCTAAAAAATATGGAATATCAAAGGATTGGAGATGAAAAGAATATGAAAATATTGTACGGTATTTGATGTGTATAATAATATTGCTGTTTTTGATGTTTCAATAGATGTGGTCACGTCCAAGGACTCCACGAATGGGGTCTTAAAGTCGATAACTCGGAACGAACTTGTCCTATTTGTCTCACAACAGGTATAATTGATTGTAAAATTTGATATGTATAATTTCCAACTTTATTAGTTTATTTTGGAATACGTCTTAAATAATATTTCATTTTATTTTAAATTTACAGGACCATTTGTAGCCCTTTCTATGTCATTTGAAAATGCAGCCTACTCCGACTTAGGTCCCCTCACGCATGCCTTCTTTCCATGTGGACATATGGTTTCGGAAAAAACAGCCATGTGAGTTCATTTTCATTTTACCATTATACTTTTCAATGGATGTATAATATAAGACTAGGTATAAAATGGATAATGTACAAAGTTTCTCTGATTTCAAAATTATATGGAAATGTGAACTTGTGTATATTTTATGTTGCATGCTGAATTATTCTCTGTTTGTATGCAAAGTTGTTTAGGGCTCTAAATTTTATATTATTTATTTATTGGAATTCTGCGGAAATGAAACAAGAGATACAAATGTTGAACATGATACTTGTGGCAGTAGAGTAATAGTAATGAATAATAATAATTATTATTATTATTATTAATGATGTTAATTATTGAATGGCTGCTTCAATGAGGCTTCCGTATGACTTTCAATTTTGTATACAATATATACAGATCTATGGATGTTTATAGGCTATGTGTTATGTACAATTGATGCTGAGGAAAGCATAAATGGCAAGACCAACAAAGTTACTGAAACCTCTAATATTAATAGCACTAGTGGTTGTGTACATGTATTCATTTGTTCATATATAGAAGTCTGTCTTGATTCTTTATATACTGGAAGTTGTTATTGTTTTTGTCGAGTTTCCTCTGCCCGTAAACTGTACATATATGACACTATTGTTTTCCCTAGGCTGTTTTTGTTCTATTTACTTGCTTTCTAAAAATGGAATAGAATTCTTATCTAATACATGTTACATGCTTTTTCCTTTTGACGTCAACACAAGGAAGTCCCTGAAGCACCGAGAGTCAATAGATTTATATATTATATAGATAGACATTATAATTACTACGACTTTTCCCATTATGATTGAATCTGTACTAAAAAGTGTGGGCAGGAAAAGGGGAAAAGTTGTATGTAATTTGTTATTATGTAACATCAATGTATTATGTATTAGAAAGATCTTGAGGGAAGTCAAACATATAATAAATAGTAAATATTATGGTTGAAGGAACCAACACTTTTATTAATTTTCTAAATGAAATGAACACCTCTACATTTTGTAGGTGGCTAAAAACAGAAGCAAATGTGCGAATCAAATTAGTTGTGTATAATATATTGTGTACTTTACCACTACTAATAAGATCTTTTATTTTTTGCTTTAGATATTGGGCGCAAATGCCTATTCCTCACGGAACCAAGGGACTACAAGCAGAATGCCCTTACTGTGCCACACCATTAGAAGGACAACTTGGTAAACTCAACTTGAAATTTTACATAGCCAATATTTTTTTATATTTTATACTTTATCATTCAAATCATTTGTGTTATGTAACATGGATTTTTAATGTATATTATTTTGTATTTTTTACAGGATATGTCCGTCTCATTTTCCAAGATAATGTTGACTGAAATGTATTCGAAAGAAAATGAAAAATAAATATGAATGCATGTGCCCCATTAAAAAATAAATACGATAGAGTATATCCTATAGTAAATTTATGTACACGCAAAAGTAGCAACGAATAAGACGGTTAAAAAGGGAAAATATATTCCCAATGGATGCGTACTATACCTCTCTGTTCTTTTGGTCCGTAGTTCTTACACTGGAAAAGGAGAAAATTATGATGAACGGAAATCATTGTTTTTTGAAAAAAATACAAATGTTTTATATTAGCCAAAACAGGTATAAAAAAATTGTTGTAATATTATGATTGTGATGATGATGATGAAGAAGATGAGCACTTTTTTTCAATAATTTGAACATTGATTTTTGATTTTCTCAATTCATGATTATCGGTAAAAAAAAAAATAATTCTCACATGTTTTCATTCATTTATCATCATCTTTTCATTTTGTATTTGGTTGTGCAGTTAGATTTGATATAATATATATTAATTCAATGTATTGTACTATAACTATTGTAGATAGATCTAAAGTACGTGAATGATGAAGGGTACTTTTTTTATATCTTGTTACTAGAATAATGATATGATAGTTGTATGGAAAATTTTGTATTGATTATTGATAGAACCAGATTTTTGACAGGAAAAGAAAATATTCAAAAAGTGTATGTCTCTTCGTTTTTTGTTTGTTTGTTACTTTTTCAGGCGATTGAAAAAAGAAAAAAGATGATGTTATCTTTTGTTTCTTGATAAGTTTGAACCAAACTATAAAACTGTTTTCCGAATGTGTTTGTGTATTCTGTATTAGTACGTACTAATAGATGAATATCATTATTCAAGAGATTCTTTGTAACAGAAACAACATCATTGTGAGAATTGGATTCAATATACTCTATAGCATCTCGTTGAAATGAAATGACATTCCGAGCTTTGTTTTGCTTAATCTTTTAGTACTTTTTTTTATCTGGGTCCTATCAAACTTTGTGAGCACTAAGAACCTTTGTGCTGCAGTGTTTATTTAGAGTTTAATATGTCGATAGGTTTGATCATATTATAATAATTATTGTTTAATATATTACATATTACTACTTTTAATTAACTACTGATACTTTTTATACTGTATAAACTAAATCTTTTTGTTTTTGTAGACCGTTTACTTTGTGTCGATAATAGTAATTGTCTATTTTAAATTATTGTTATTTCGACAACAAAGAAAACAAAACCATTTACTGACAGGTTTGAAAACATAGGGAAAAAAAAGTTTCCGTCTCAAATTTTTGTACTTGTTTTATTTAGACTTTAAATGTTGTGGGCCTTCCATTTTATGAATATATAATAATAATAATACTGCATAGTATTTATTCCAATTTGAATTACAAGAGAGAATATTATGAAAAGTAAAAAGCTTCATTATTATAGTGTATGCGTCTGTGTGTACACACACATTTAGAAGAACCAGGAAATTTATAGAAATATATAATGTAGCAAAGAAAAACAGTACAAAGTCCCCAATTTTACCTTTTGGTACATATTACTTTTCCTGACCATGATAGTATATTAATAGCAAATAATAACATTTAAAAAGATGTACAATATGTTATGTGTGTGTAGTGTATAATATATGGACTTTACATACATAAATATTGTTAGATCGTTTTTTTAGATAATGAAAAAGAGAAATGTTTTTTGCATTATAAAAAGTACATGATTCGTATATTATAATAGACATGTACAAGAGGTTTTGTCATCAGTCTTTTGGACCTTGACTTTTTTGAACTTGATATGATAATATGTTTGACAATTAAGGTACAATTAATTCAAAAATTTTAAGACTTGAGAAAAACAGCAAACTTATTGCTGTATACTTTTAGATACATACATAGAAAATCTTTGTAGTACTACTTCAAGGACTGAGGTGACAGGAAAGAGTACACACATACGATAATAATAATGAATAATGATGATAAAATGTATTTGTGAAACACGCAATTTTTCATAAATCCTATTTGTGGGGTTACTATCCTCTGTTTAGGAAACCTATTATATTTAAAAAAAATTCAAATTCTCCTTGAGAAACAATAAAATATTATCAAACATCAAAAACTGTATTATGACGATGACACATTATGATTGTCTTTTATATTATGGTACTTATGAAATATTAAGCATAATGTTGTAATACATATTATTATAATAGCATTACGTAATGTTAAATTTGTGTTGGATGTATTATTTACTAAAATAAAGGGGCGTCAGAAAAATAGAGTGCCATTTGGAAGGTTTTTTTTTATATTGAGAAAATGTATCAGTTTTTTGTTACTGATTAAGTTTTTGAATAATATAAGAACGGTCGTGTTGCTTATTATAATTTTTGATACATATATATGTAGTCCATTTCCGATTCCTGAAACAAAAGGTTAACTAAAACTGTATCATTGTAGAAAATCCCAATCACTAAAAAGGTAAACACTAATGTTTTCATAAACTACCCACAAAATTTCTATTTACAAAACAAATTTTTAGGCTTGCTAAAATATATTCCGATCACTTTGGAGTCTATAATTGTACAAGGGTTATACCTTTTGTGCGTGTATGTAAACGTGTCTGTTACACGTTAGAGAAAGTTGTATGTATTAATTATTTCTAAAAAAAAAAACACAACTGATACAATTTGTGATTTCTTGTGAGTATATATAGTATCTAGTATCAGTAGACTTTATAGGTTTTATGTATATGATAAAAAAATCCTACAATGTATCCAAGACATACATACTATGTATTTAACTGTAATAATAGTATTTTATGGTGTGAATCTTTTAAATAACAAGAAGAAAAAAAAGATTTGAGGACAAAAAGGTATTATTGATATATTTATAAAATAATAAATAATATCATAAGAAAGAGAAACAAATAAACAAACATAGCGTAATACTTTATGTACGCTCCCTTACATACTATACATAATATTGTATGCCCATATAAGACGAAAAGACATCTCAATCTCCAATCATCATCATATAAAAATATTGTACTATTTATTACTCCATACAAATAAAACACTAGTATTGTACTATATGTATCTATGTATAAATTATAAAATATGTACTTATAAAATACATTATACGTGTAAATTCAAAGGTATATTATGTAAGTAGTACATAATATATTATAGGTATACACCCTTCTTTCTTGGATTATCTAAATGAAAAAAGTGTTTAACTCTACGTATTGTTGAAAGGTATGGAAAATATAGAGAAGAACAGTTGACACTTTAAACATTTGTATTTATATTGTTACAAAAAAGCCTACAAAAAATATATTGTATAATGGAATTTATTATCAATAATTATTATTATATATAATATGACAAGCAAGAAAGGGAAAGAGAGGGAGTAAAATTGAAATAACACAACTGTATTCAAAGTTGTGGTATTACAAAAAAAACAATAGAAAAAAGCATTCAGAGTCAAAAGCTGATCTAAAGTTATGATATATTATTATGTTACATTGCGTATGAAATACTGTAATGTAACTAGTTGATAGGAATTATTTGCGTACTGAAGAAATTGTTTTAATCCTAATATGAGTTTGATTCCTTATATAATCTAAGGTATAATAATTATTGCATGTTGTTTTTTATTTAGACTACTATACTTTTACTTCTGTGTAGCGCGTGTGAACTTTTATAATGCATATTAGATATTATATTAATATTATATTATATTGTTAGCCCTGTGGAAAAATGCAGATGTTTCACTTTGTTTAAGTGTTTGTTTCCTATAAAATATTATGTATAATATATGCATATATGACTAAAGTTAACCATAATGTATTTCTTTATGCATAAACTCAAAAATGTAACGAATTCTGGTTCTTTTTCTTTCCACTTTCTTAACAGAGATATATTATAGTAATAGGATATTTTACAAAATTGAAAATGACTTGCTTGTTTTTTCAAAATGATATTTTGTTTTTTTTTATACAATTTTCTAGTTAATTAAATCATAATAAAAGCAAAAAAAGTAATGCAAGCTGTTATTTCTTTATGTAAAGATAGAAGAATAATAATAATGTATAATATATCTCTCTCTCTCTTATGATATTGGAGAATGCTGGATAATTTTCAAATTCATTCATTCAAACAACAACAACAACAATACATAAAATATTAAATATATGATAATATAGACGCGTTTATTATTATCACAAAACAGTAAAATTGTACATTATGTACCTATAATATGTACATACGTATAATTACGATGATATTTAAACATTATTATAATAATCTTGTACATGTATTTATTTCCATATATATATATAATATTATGGTAATGCAAACTTATTGTACACAATGTATCTATCTATATATGTAATCTATATTATTATTATTATTAGAATATACTCTTAGCTATAAAAAAAATCGAAAGAAGAAAAATTGAGGGTATGTGATGAATTTAGTAATTTAATATTATTATTATAATATAACATGATAATTTATCTTTCCAGCGCAGCTCGCAAATTGAATATGAAGAATAAATTATGACTGTCAATGTCAGTTATATATGAAAAAAAGGATATATTAAGGTGTTTACTTATTCTGTGCTCTATTATTTAGCATAAAACAAAAGACACGTGAAAGAAAACATGTTTCATAAAAACCCCTACATATTATTATAATAATATTATTAGATATCTGCTGCATTTATTATTTATAAAAAGAATTAGAATTTCTTATTAAAAGTAAAACATACCTAAAAAAAATAAATTAGTTCTTGTTTTATTTCCTAAACTTTTTACGACTTCCTTTAGTTTTCTTGCCACCTGCTTTCCGTTTCTTTCCTTTCCCAGTACTTTGTTGAGATGGACGATTTTTTTGTCTAAAGTCAGTAATTTCATCCCCGAGTACTCCAAGTGTAGACATGGCATTCTCACGATGTTTGTCACGTTTTGTAACAGGTAGACGAGTCATGTAGGTTTCTTCAAATCGTTGTTTATCTTTTACTTCTCTTGATAATTGTTTAGCATACGCATCTCCCATATTATGAATTTCAACAGGTGTATCTAAATATTCTTCTTGAAGTTCTCTAACTAGAGCTTGATTAATAGATTTCTTTCTATTGGATTCAGCCTTTTTACTTGCTCCAGCTACACCACCTTCATCTCCATCATAATGTACAGGTGCTACTTTAGGTGGACGATATACTCCAGTTTTATTATTCCTTTGATCATTTGTGGATTTTTCTATATCACTATCTTCATCACTCATATTATCCTCATCACTATTGTAATCTTCATCTTCATCTTGTAAATCATCCAAATTTGCACGATATTTAAGTGGATCTTTAGTTGGAATTTTCCCTTCAATTGTATTACTAACTAATTTATCAATTTGATATTTTAATTTACTCTCAATTGGTTTCATTTTTTCCATAAAAGTACGAATTTCTACTAATTGATGTAAATATGGAGAATTTTGTATACTTTTCCCAGCTGTTTTGAGTAGAGTTATTCCAGATAAACTAATTAAATATTGAAGTAATAAATGATTCTTAACTTCAAGGAAACTCATTCCATCTTTAGTTGATAAATGATTTTCTTCAAATTGTTCTTTTAATTTCTTGACCATTTCATTACATACATTTCCTTGTTCACTAATTGTTGTTAAAACTTTTTCTGTTGCAATTTGTTGTTGTAAAAGACTTTGTATATTTTCCATTACTTCTTCTTCTGAAGGAGGTTCTCCATTTATTATGACTTCTTCCATTTTTTTGTTGACTGTTATTATTAAAAACTATACATTTTTAAAAAAAAAAGATTATTATAAAAATTAAAAATCAATTCAAAACAAGACAGAAAATACAAAATACCGATATCAAAGATGTAATATGTAAAAAGTAAAAAAGTAAACACATAAGTACAATGTAAGTATATAAGTAAATGCATATTTTATATAATGATATCATGTAAATTCTTACCTGCTTTGTAGATTATTTGGATAAAGAACTTTAATAGTTAATTATTAACTCAACAATAATTAAACACACAATTTTTTTTGTTTTTTTTCGAGCACGTGCGTTTTTCAATGATCGTGGGCAATTTCAATGCAAGACCCCCGCTCAATCAGACTTTTCAAATTTACGTATATTTCCAAAAATATCAAAGTGAAAAGTGAAGTGAAGATAAATAATTGAACAATTAACTGTGTTTTGATATAGATTTACCATTTAAATAGTTATTTTTTTTTAAAAAATGGATAAGTTTGATGAAGTAGACGAACCTCATGACAGATTAGAAGGTACAACTGGACAAGAATTTGGTGGACTCATAATTAAAAAGAAATCACAAGCCGAACATGAATTTAAGAAACCAGAGTTACCTAAAAAATCCCTTCTTGGACTAGACAGATTAGCTGGTAAGTATATAAAATTTATTGTTATAGAATATAGATAGAAGTACATGTATTACTCATATAATAAAATAAAATATATTATGTGGTCATTCATTTATTCATTTATTTACTCTCTTTCTTTTCTTTTTTATTTATTTTCTAATACAGACATCAAGAGGAAAGAAAGAGAAGAAGAATTAAAATTAGATTCTAAAAAAGCTCAGTTAACTCCAAGTCGTGATCCAGAATCTTTTCATAGTCGTTCATCTGGATCTACTTCAAAATCAAGTTCAGATTCAAAAAGACATTACCGTGAAATCGGAGATGATACCCCTTCATATGGTGGTGGTGTAAATAGAAATGCAAAATATGCAATAGAAAATCGAAATACTAAATCCCGTCGTGTTGATTATAGTACTTCTAATAATAATAAAGATGGTGATAAGAAAAGAGATAGATATTATAATAATAGTGATAGTGGTGGTAATCGAGATTATAAAAGAGACAGAGATAGAGATCGACGGGATAATTATGACAGACGTGATCGTGATTATCGTGATAGAAGAAATAATAATAAAAATGATGATGAGAGAGACTATCGTAGTCGTTATGATAATGATAGAGATAGGAATCGAGGATCAAGATCTGATCGTTCTTCCGGTCCTTCTTCCAGTAGTAGACAAAGTGAAAGAGGTTATTCAAGTCGAAGAGATGGAAGTATCCGTTTCAAAGATGAACCATTAACACCAGCATTTAGTGAAGCAAATACTCCTAGAAATACATGGGATGATGATGATGGTGGATATGGGAAAAAATCACAATGGGATTATCCTACACCAAATCCATATTTTGATGATAAAGATCATCCAAATATTAAAAGAGAAGCGGAAACCCCACTACCTACACCAGCACATAAATATAATCCTTGGGTTAAACAACCTGGTAGTTCACATTTCATGTCCACACCGGGATATGTAAAAGGAGGAAAGAATCAAGAAGGTGAAGATGATGATACTAAAATTGAAATTGATAAAGAAGAATGGGAAGATGAACAAAAAAGATTGGATAGAGAATGGTATCAAATGGATGAAGGTTATGATGAAGTACATAATCCATTTGCTGGAGTTTCTGAAGACTATACAAAAAAGAAGGAAGAACAATTAGCTCAACGAAAAACACAAAGAATGTCCGCTCAACAGAGACAAATCCATCGGGACAATGAATTATGGGAAAAGAATCGTCTACTTACTAGTGGTGTTGTGATGAATGTGGATCATAATGAAGAGTATGATGAAGAAAATGAAGCTAGAGTTCATTTACTTGTACATAATATTGTTCCCCCTTTTCTTGACGGTCGTATTGTTTTCACTAAACAATATGAACCTGTTGTTCCTGTTCGAGTAAGTATAATATTTATTTATTTTCCTCTTATTCCTTTGATTTATTTGGTATTTTAGTATGTATATCATTTAGTAATATTGAATATCTATAATCTATAATAGTTTTTGAGCGGAGCCGAAGGCGGAGCTCCTTTATAACGTAAACACACCTAAACGGATTTTGACTAATACAGTTTTTTCTACGTTGACGGATTTTTATGATAGAAAAAAATATAAAATTTTTATATATTTTTTTGACTAATACACTTTTTTCTACGTTGAAGGATTTTTATAATACAAAAATATATAAAAATTTTATATATTTTTTTGACTAATACACTTTTTTCTACGTTGACGGATTTTTATAATACAAAAAAATAAAAAAAATTTATATATTTTTTTGACTAATACAGTTTTTTCTACGTTGACGGATTTTTATAATACAAAAAAATATAAAAATTTTTTATATTTTTTTGAGTTATACAATTTTTTTCTGGAGGTCACGGATTTTTTAGAATAAAAAAATATATAAAAAATTAGTCGGTAATAATGGTCGTAGACCTTCGGCTCCGCTCTTTTCTATCTTCGATAGGAGGTTACTTGTTTACTATATAATATTGTTTATCTTTAATAATAACAATAATAGGATCCAACATCAGATATGGCATTGATTGCACGTAAAGGTTCATTAACAGTAAGGACTTACAGAGAACAAAAGGAAAGGAAAAAAGCACAAAAGAAACATTGGGAACTTGCTGGTACTAAAATTGGTGATATTTTGGGTCTTAAAAAAGAAGAAGAAAAGGTACGTATAATATATTCATTTTATTTTATCTCACTATATTGAATTCTGAAATAATAAAATATTTCACTATAATTTTGAAAATATTCAATATTATAAAATTCTTTTAATTCATTTCTTATGTCTGATAGGATGAAAATGTTACTGAGGAAGGAGATACAGATTACAAGAAAGATCAACAATTTGCTGCACATATGAAAGACACTTCACATGCATCTAGTGATTTTGCTAAGAAAAAGAGTATATACCAACAACGTCAGTATCTTCCTGCTTTTGCCGTCAGACAAGAAGTAAGTCTAGAAAATTGAAAAAACTTATATTTAGAATATTAATACTATGCATTCTTTTTTTTGATAATAAAATTACGTAATATATAAACCATTTATTCTTTGTTTCTGTTTAGCTGTTAAATGTGATACGGGATAATAGTGTCGTCATCATTGTTGGTGAAACAGGGAGTGGAAAAACAACTCAACTTACTCAGTATCTGCATGAAGAAGGTATGTGAATAAAATTTAAACCCAATATTGAATATTTAAAATTAATGTCGTTATTTAAGTTTGTACTTTTTTTATAATGTGCATAAAGTTATGCATATACATGTATCATATAAAACCAAAAACGATTAATTATATATTATGATATAAAAATTATTTATGAATAAGTAAATATACAACAGGTTTTTTTTTATTCTCTGATATAACAGGATTTTCAAAACATGGAATGATTGGTTGTACACAACCTCGTCGAGTTGCAGCTATGTCTGTAGCGAAGCGTGTTAGTGATGAAATGGGTACAGAATTAGGACACGATGTTGGTTATGCTATTCGTTTTGAAGATTGTACATCCGAGGTGAGGACTTTATTCTTTTAATATCATAAACTAGACATTGAATTTAATAGTATTGTGAGTACTTCCTGAATGAAAACAGTTGAACATGTGAAATACATCATAATAATATAAAATATAAAATGCATGTAATTTATTGCATGTATAGTAGTATTTTTTGTAAGTATTAAAAAATATATTATAGTCTGTAGTAAAAATACAAAATACATGTGCAACTTGTGTTTTCTTCCTTTTATTTCTAGAAAACTATTATAAAATATATGACTGACGGTATCCTTTTGAGGGAGTCATTGAGAGAACCGGACCTGGATAATTACAGCTGTATTATTATGGACGAAGCCCATGAACGTTCATTGAATACTGACGTATTGTTTGGATTACTTCGTGAGGTAAGTAATTGCCTTTGATCATTAATTAAAATTCAAGCTTCCAGCTATTTGTGATGATAAAATCACTAATTTCTTAGAAACAAAAAGCTGTTTGCATAGATTTCCTTTTGGGAAACAGTAATACTACAAGATGAGGAAAAATGAGACACATGTAATGTTTACTGTCTGAATATCTTGTTAGATGAGTGCATTAATCATATATAAATATTAGATATGCAAATTATGTTACAAAAACAAATCAGATTGTGCATACTACAGTTCTATGTTCTATCATATATATATATTGTTATGTAGGTTGTGAAATTTCATGTTTGGTTTTAAAGTTCTAGAGCAAACAAATATAAATATATAGTATAGACTTACTTGGTAATTTAATATTACAATAGATAGTGACAAAAGAATAAAAAATTACCACGAAATAAAGAATTTTCATTCATATTTAGCAAAATATGAGAATAATATTATGCTAGAGGAAATGTAGAGTGATAAGTAGCAAGAGGAAAAAAAAACAAACAGAAGACAATGTTTGCCATACATACCTACACATATATGTAAATATGACATGTACTACATGTACGTGTATAATATATATAGTGAGTAATTGCACATGCATCGCATTTTAAAATTATGCATTATTATTATTTGTTTGTGGACTTTGTACCCTTTGAACAAAGGGTGAAGATTATATAGTTTATCAGCCAAATACAAAAAGTATTTGTCAGTATAATAATACATTATGGAGTATTTACGAACATGTAATACGAACACAAGGTTTTCCTTTTATTTATTTATTTATTTATTATTTGTGGAATATTTTTTCAATAACAATAGTCATGTTTTTTTTATTATTATTGTCAAAATCACAACACACAGTGGCAAAATATCACTTGTTTTGTTTTTGTGAAAATCTTTATAGGATTTTATGAAATAATTTAAATCCATAGCCAGTATTATCAAATCTCAAAAATTAATTACCAACTAGTACAAAGTTAGAGTCTATATAATAATGATAATAATAGTAATAATTATTATTATTATTACCCTTTTCCCTACTGAACCAAGTACATCATTATAATTAGGCTTTAATAGTTTCTTTTCTTGTTCCTCTTGGCGTTTGTACGATAGAGGAATAAAAGAATTTAATATCATCTGAAATCTTTGAATCTGTGAACCTATCATCGTTCTTTCTTCTTCGTTTTTTTTGATGTTTTATTTTCTATATCAATACAATAATAATAATAATAATAACAGTCAGTATGATTATAATGATTCGATATTCGATAACGAAAAGTTTTCTTTACATTGTTATTCGTAATATTTTATTAGCAATGGTATTCTATAAAAAATTATTGATCGACGCACATTTGATATTTGATATTTTACACATTGTTATCTGTCGTCTAATCTATTTATTGTAAGTAGATAAATAGAAATCTCTCTGAATGTAAAATTTACTGTAATAATAATGCGTATTCTTTATTAATGTATAGTATTCTATAATTTTGCTTTTGCTCAAGTCTCATATCATCTCATAAATATTATTTTCTCATATACATAAATACAAATAGGAAACGAATGATTACTTTTACATTTGCGATGAAATTACACCTATGTACTTAAATATGTATAGTAGGGAATCTATAAGGCGACTCTTCCTCTCTCTTGGACATTTTTAATTGGTTTTTCTTTCTTGTAAATATATAATATTAATAATTAATATGGTAGAACAGTATTTTTTTATTTTTTATCCGTATGAAAAAAAAGAGAAGAAAACTTATAATTATTATTATTTATCATTACCATTAGATTATTTCATATGAAATTGTATTAAATATTTAAAATTACTTAAAAAGAGTTGTAATTCGTAATATTTTAATGGATACTTGTCTTATGTATACATTATACATATATATTATACGTAAATTAAAATAATAGTGTAGTTTAGTATCTAGTAAAAGGGAGTTGAACATGTTGTGCCTTCTTGATTCAAGAAATCATCAAGAAAATGGTTGAGGTCTTGAGTCTTGAGGTAGCGCATGAATTCAGGAAGTAACTATGCACTTGACTTTGTATTAATCAGTCGTTAGTCGTCGTTATTACTATTCATGCTTTATGGGCTATCGATGTCCAACGTATGAAGTCTGTACAGGTGTGCCACTTGAGTTGAGTCGATAAGTGTGCCTATATTGTAGTAAAATGGACAGAACAAAAAAGAAAATAAATGTTGAGATTTATAATAATAATAATAATACCAATTAAAATTGCATTTTATAGTGCATAATAATAATAAAAAGTAACGTAACGAATAACATTTGTTGATAGAGGGACATGAGATGGATAAGTGTGATAAGTGTGTTTTTGTGTAGCATGTGTATTATGTCGGTTTATTTTGTTATCGGTGGTGTGTGTTGTGTGTAGAATGTATAGGATTGAGGATAGAATGAACTTCTGGAACATGTTGGTTGATAGGTGGTCAAGGACAAGCGGGAATAACATGCACATATGTATCACACTGATGTACATCTATTCTCTTTCTCTCTTCCTTCTTTTCCGGAATCTAGAAGCTAGAAGCTAGAATGACATTATGGAAAACCTTGTGTGAGCTTGTTGATAGACAGAATGTACTCAATGTGGATAAAACAATATTAGTATGCGTCAATCACTCCACTCGTGTGTTGAGTTGGAATACAAATATATATATTATATACATATATTATTTGATGTGTGCATCTTGCATTTTTTACGAATAGTTCCGTCCACGAGTCAATGTGACTTGAGTTGACTTGAAACTTGAAATGTACATAATACATAATATATAGGTATAATTCATATTTATGTATATTGAAATACTAATACTGATGCTGATATACTGATAACTGATATGCATTTTCACCTTGTTGCATACTTAAAATATGCGAGTGAAATTTGTATTCTCTGTACATACTCACTATTGACTATCGTCAATCCTCTCTGTTGAACTGTGTGATTAAATATTTAGGAGGAAATAATAGATTTAAAATGTTCTTTATACTCCTTTTCTATTCTCTCATCTCTAATGCAAAGACATGCAGCAGTCACCATATACCATATACCTGTGTGAGTCATGTCCAATAGCTGAAAATTCAGCTCAGTGTGATGTGTGAGTGTTTTTGTATTTAAAATTGACGATTGAAAGTCCTCTGTGTGTTTGTCAAGGCAAATGTGTATACATAGATGTACAGATATATGTACAATGTACATGGGACCTAGCTGGTGGAATTCGTAGAATTGTTACTATAATCTTTGATTTTTAATGAGATCAAGTTAGCTAGAAACTAGAAACCAGTGACTATGTGACAGATAATAATAATAGAGAATAGAGAAACACACGCTCAAAGCTCCAACATTACCTTGCTTCTTGCTACAAACATTCTATATTCTATATTTAATATGTATAATCTCTACTACTGTACCTTTGGCTTTTGGATTTTGGATCGTACATAACTCTGTTCACCTTGTGTGTGAATGTTTTCTCGTGAACAGAGTACAAACAGAAATTTGGGGAAAAGAGAAAAGAGCTCATGTAATACTTGAGTGTATATATCTACAATTATTATTCATATGGATGTTTGTGGATTCAGTACTCAGTATTGAGTGCTGAGAATTGAGTATATAATGTATTGTATAAGTATTTATATACCACATCCAAATGAAATTAGATGAATCATGAAATTTTATACCTTTGCCTACTGTTATTGAATTGAGTAGTAATGTAACTATCTGTTCGATTACATTTGAGTGATTGTGTGTCCAATTGATTATTATACATGTAGTCACATACCGATACGTATACCTAATACCTATAGATATGTAATTGTTTTGAACAAACAGATTATGGTTACGTTTTTTATGCAGGTAGTACATGTATGATGCAGAATCTCGATACATATAATATAACTATGTATGCTTCACGTTCCTTTCATTTTTCAGGATAACAATATGTGCTATGTGCTGAATAGGGAATAGGGAATACCTATTCGGTAGTTCTCTGTAAGGACACATAAGAGGTACTTGTATTCTTGTATATATTATGATCTAATATACAAGAGCCATGAGGGAAAGATTATAAGATTTCCAAAAAGTATATTATCATAGAAAGGCTCATGTGAAGATTATTCTACTAAAGAATGTTACATATCTGTGCATAGTGCATAGTGTACAAAGGAAGTGGAGCAATGTAGTAAATGTTGTCTGTTGACTGACTTGCTAATATAACTCATGGGACTAATGAATTCATTATATTGTGTTAGAAGGAAGGTGATGTGTTAATATACTTTTGTATTTTGTACTTGTGCAAATCTCTTAATATTAACATTTAACGTGTCTGCATCCTATTCGCTATTTGACGGAGGTATCTATAAGATATATATGTATGTGTTGTTATTTGTTATACAACTTTCCAAACAAAAGGGAGAGGGCTGAAGGAAATAGAGAGATGGGACAGGATGAAAATGAAAATTCCATGAAATTGGAATTAGAAACTACAAACTACAAGATTGGGATGTACACATGTTGTAAAAAAGTGTATTAATATTTCATGTGTAATTGAAGGAGGAGGTATATATATACATATGTATTATAGTTGTATTATTTTTTAAAAGTTTTACATACGGTGAAAGCGTTGTTGAGGACATCATTTTTGGGTATGGTTAGGTTATTACTACCCCCGAAAATGCAGGAACCGTTGGTAGTATTATTGATACGGATACGACAGTCAGGTTGCCAGAATTCTTCCAAGGTGAATTGTCCTACTTGACCTCGGTTTTTTGAGGAATGTATTAAATGGTAGACCATTACTTCGTCTGGTACTGGTTTAGCTGTAGACAAAGAGTGAAAAAAAAGAAGGGTAATCAGTAATCAGCAATCAGTAACCAGGATACAATAAAAACTTTTATTCTTATTACATAATTACAATTAACACGTGCACTAGATGATGATTCAAGTAAATGTATGTCTCAAGTCTCAATTATCACATGTGATATTGTCCATTGTTACGACTGTTTTTTGTCTGGACTAAACTTTGAGACTTGAGACTTGAGACCTGTTACATGTACCTATGTGTTGTATGTAAGTTGTAGTTTTTATTTCCTATCCCCATGCTGGTAATTAAAATTAAAGGCTACTGCGTAAAAGTAGTTTCATTTGGAGAGAATTTTCAGATATATTGTATATCGTACCTTTGTACTTTGTACCTTTTTACCGACTTTTTTTTCTTTTAGTTTTACTCGAGTATTGTATAAACTCAAACATCTACGATCTACGCATCTGAAACCTGGATTGATACGTCAACTTCCGTTTGAGTGTGTCTCTTTGGGACACCATACTGTAAATATGGAATATATTATGTATATATTTGTATAATTTGTACTCCATACCTCCATACTCCATACGGTAAATAACTCTGTAAATATGTACATATATTTGTTATGTCTGTCTAATAAAGTCAAGCATATGTACGAAATCTACTTTTAGCTTTCTGCCTGGTTTAATTTTCAGCTGTCTATAATATATAAGAAAACTAGAAACTAGGTAATAATAACGTGCCTAAAATCTCAAATATAACTGTGAAAGTGAAAAAAAAACACGAAGAACGGAGGGAAAATATCAAAGTCTCATGATGTACTCACATTGTAAATGTGTCTGAGCTCTGAGCAGGATTTTGTTTTCTTTTTTTTTTAAATATTTTTTTTTGCAAGACGGTTTCTATCCTGATTCTTCTTTTTTTTAAGTTGTAACAAAATGATAATAATAATAATAATGCTTGTAAAGTTAAGTACACATAATACAGAATACAGAGTCAGTAGAGCAGGAGACAGGCTGAAAATAAAATAATTGTAGTTTAAAATTAACGCTTTTGCTTGAAGAGTTCCATGTTCTACATTTATATATATTATATATAAAGTATATACATAGAAAGATGAGGAAGTTGAAAATAGCAAAAAAAAGTATTTAGACTTAGTCTCTGTCCCTGTCTACTGTCTACTTGTACAACTTTTGGGTATTCTATATATATGTATTTCTGTATGGATGGAAATGGAAGGATGTGTACGTGTAAATGTATGCATTTTGTATTTGTATTTCCCCACTCTGTTGTCCTACTTTCTCTACATATATATCTACAGTGTACAGTATTTTTTTCTTTACAGCTTCTTCTTTTCTTTCAAAAGCATTTTAAATTTGTGTGATTTGCCAAGTTGACATTGAAGCAGTTGAAACCAGATGCATTTCTACTTTTATAGCATCAACACTCAATATATTTAATATTTATCTAGATACCTATATCCCATATTGTATACTATGTTATATATCTCATTCTGCCTGTCAGGCATTGATGAATTCATTCATCCATTCATTCATTTATTCATTACTTCCTTCGTTTGTGTGTTTGTTCACTCCTTTTGATTCATTTATGGAAGAGATGATTACGAAAAATCATGAAATATTGATGATGATAGTATCAGGTTATGGGTTATGGTTCACATGAGATATTATTATGATTATGATTATGTATATAGTTTTGTAAAACATTATGTTGCTATAATTTTCTAAGAAATTGAATTATTGTTTCCTTTTTGAGGATTGAGTATAGAGTATAGAGTATACTGTACATTTACATAAATTATTATATATTATATATGATGTAAAGTTGCTGACTGAGGACTCGTAAAAATAATGAGTGGATTGCTCATTTTTAATTTGTTACACATTACACATGAAACATGAATAATGTTATTATTATTCCTAATCATAGTTCAATGCTTATTATTTTTAGCATTCAAGTCCGAATTCCCTGCATTGAATAATGGTGAATAGTGGATGAATTACTAATAAATTTGTAGAGATTTGAGATTTTGCTATATATAATATTATCTATTTATCATTAGTTTGCGAAATTGTGAAAGAGATGGGTCATTTGAAAATGACGTTTGTTCAGTGTACATTGTACAGTGTGAGGAAATTTCATAGTATGAATACTTGGTAAAAAATTGAAAGAAGAGCACAACATGCCGTAGATGGGGCACACACACGTCGGTTTATTATAGGAGTCATTTGTACTTCGTACTTAGTATACTTACTACTTACATGCTACATGTATAGATGATAGATAGATAGATAGATAGATACATGTTGTACATAAGTATAATAAAGTGCAAGGGACTGTGCAACTTCCATTCCATTCCAAGTGTCGTAGTTTACATAAATGCATAATATAATATGTAACATGTATTACTAGTTACTATCAACTATCAACTGTAGGATGTAGTATGTAAAATACACTAACTCACTGACTGTGAACTGTGAACGTTTAGAAAAGTTTTCCACCACTACTTTTTTTTCTACTTGCAGTTATATTATGCATGAAGTGTGCAGACTTTATTTAAAGATGCAGAAAAAAAATAACCGATTACCTATACATTTTACTTGTACTATGTACTATGTACCTTGCGCGTGCAGTATTCTTTGTACAGTCTGCATAAGTTAAGCCATGATATTAATATCATGTATCATGTATCATTGAGATATATCAACCTCTATACTCTGTACTCTGTACTGTAAAAATTATTAAGTATGTTTATAATTTATATCTATTTTCTCCATGAATTAAAAAAAACATCAAGGAAAATGAAAATGAAATTGTGTGCAAGAAATAAATCTACAATCTAGATTTAGATTTAAATATCAAAAGTTCTAAATAATTCTAATGATAGGGATATTGCTATTAGTATTAATATTATATATTATGCATATTAAATAAATGGTAAAGGGTAAACTTACGAGATCCATTTCCCTTTGGTGGAGTTGGTGGTTGTTTGATACGGAGTGCAACTCCCCAATGTGAACATCTTGTACTTCGTACCTCGAGGATGTCACCACTCCGAACGGTTCTCATGAAAATTTTATAGCTGTCTGCATCAAACCAGTCTGAAACACGGTCATAGTTGTATGGTGTAACTTTGGTGAAACTGTCGTTCTTATTTGACTCCTTCATGATGATGTTTTTTATGTGTGTTTTAAAACTATTGTCTAATAAATTATTATTATTATTATTATATTCAGTCAAAATTCACACACTAAAGTATAAAGTCTCAAGTCAGATCACTGTATTCTATACTTTGAATATTTTCTTGGTATACTTTTTAAGGTTAGGATTATATCTCTAGACTCTAGACTCTAGCCTTTAGATTTAAGATTTAAGGTTTAAGACTAAGGTGTAAAGAAACGGTGTGAGGAAAGTTGGAATACGACGAAATATGATGAGAGTTCAAGGATCTTGGTCGTTGTTCGTTGTTCTTGTGTCGTTTTAGGATTCGGGTAGAAGGTAGAATATAAAATGTGGAAAGTGCGTGTTGGAAGTTGGAAACAGAGAGCAAATCAATGAGGAAAAGTGCGTAGTTTTATTTGTAGATGTAGATGTGTGTGTGGAAGTTTGTTGTTTCTTCTTTTTTTGGCAAAACTGGAATGTGTTGCAGAAATAGGAGTTGAAGTTGCAATTGAAGTTGCAGTTTCAGTTCAGTTCAACTTTTAACTCAGTTCAGTTCAGTTCTATGGATTGTGGAAGAGTCCGAAATGGAAGTTAAGAGTTAAGAGAAGACAGAGGAGGAGAGGGGATGCGCGCGGTAGGGGAAAAAATAGAATAGATTCACAAAAACAGTGAGGCTTTGAACATTGAAAAAGACGGTAAATACACCGGTACGACAGTGATGTATGTAGGTTTTCTGTTTCCTTTTCGATGTTGATGGTTGATTGTAAATTGTAGATGAAGTAGAAGGAAAAAATAGAATACAGAATACAGAGAAATGGAAAGGTGAGCGGGAATGGGAGTTGGAATAGGAATACGATAGATTTTTCTACTGCTGACCACACTACTACTAGATACTAGAAACTAGACACTAGTCCAACCAAACAAAAACCAGCGTGGGAATATCAAGATGATGTTCTTCTTTTTTTAGTAATGATATTAGTTTTAGGAGTATTTGACGAGTTGAGCTAAATAAAAAACTAGGTCTTCTCCGTTCTCCGCTATCCGTATTCGTGTTCTTGTCTGTTTGTTTCTTTTTTTAAACTTTGTTGTTGAATAATTGATTGAGTGGAACTTCTTCCTCAACTTTATATATTTCTTGCAAGTTTATTTTATTATTATTTTTGAGGTCTGTCTTATATATATTTTATATTTTGCACTTTGTGTCAACTTTTGTTTCGGTTCTTTCTTGTTGTTTTTTGTATAATGTATAATGTATATTTTATATTTTAGTTAAGACACGGAGGTAAAAGCTCTGTACTCTGTACTCTCTACCTGAGTCTTGTGCCTTATGTCTAAAGTTGTAAAACTCTAAAAAGTTTTAGAATCTAGATGACTTGTGATCCGACTTGTGTTCAGTTTGAAACTGTCCCTTGGATCTTCTCCCTCGAGCCTATTTTGTAGTCTTGTGTTCAGTATGTAACCCTCGAGAGTTTCAATAGAACACGTAAGAACTCGTAGTTGTTCTCTCACTCGTAGTCGTAGTCCTAGTCCTAGTCGTACTCGTACTTTTATGCCAGACAAGGAAAGAGGAAAATGTATTATATTATATTATGTATTATGCACAGAAACAGGGATAGAGAGAGATATGCACTATGCACTGTACGCTCTTCACTGTTCACACGCACAAAACACACACAAGCTTGCAACAGCAGCAGCTTCTCTCTCTTTCTTTCTCTCTCGATTCTCGATTTACTTATTATAGAAAAGTTGTGTATTGTGTATTCTCTATCTCTCTTTCAAACTCTCTCTCCCTCTCCCTCTGTTCACTGGTTCTCTTTATTCTGCAATTTATAATAATATTATATTATACCCTTAGTCTTTAGCCCGTGTAAGAGAGTGAAGAGTTTAGAGTGTAGAGTGTAGTGTGTATGTTTTTGTGGTTTGGTTTAGTATGGTTGGGTATGGTTGTTGCCATTCACGTTGCTCCTCCGTCTCTCTCTGTCGTTCAAATAAACCTTTGCATTCGTTCGTTCCTTGGTTCTTGGTTCATTGGGGTATATGCACTTTAGTACGAGTACGTAAGTAAGTACTGCGCTCCGCTATGTCCTCATGTACTGTATACTGTTCGCAGCTCTCAATTCTCAGTTCTCAGTTCTGTTCCGTTCCTAGTAGTAGAAGTTGTAGTAGCTGAGGAGCAGCAGTAGTAGTAGTCTGTAGTCTGTAGTTTGTGTGTTGCCTCGCGTTGTGGATGTGTTATCGTGAATTTCCCTGATTCATTCACGATTGCAAGTGAGAAGGATAAAGGATAGAGTTTAGAATGTAGAATGTAAAATGTGTGTAGTTTGTAGTTTGTACTTAGATAGTAGAGCAGAAAGGAAGAAAGAGCCGGTAGAAATGAAGTAGAGGAAGAGAACAAAGTTCTGTTCAAGTCTTATTAGTAATGGTAAATGGTAATGGTAATAGTAATACACAATGGTGGAAATGGTGCTTTGTAGAGTTTGGAGTTGCATGTTGTTGGTGTATGTTCGTTTGTGTGTATGTATGTGTGTATGTATTCATGATTCACTCCGAAATACATATGTACCATATACTCCTATAATTCTGAATTACATGTTGTATGTTGTATTTTGTGTTGTAAATTGTAATACCTTTTTCATTTGTATTTTCTATTTTATTCTCTTTGAGATTCTCAATTCTCACAAATTTTATATGTGTAATGTGTATGTGTTCTGGGTTGTTCAATTATTCATGTATCAGCTTATGAGGATGGATGAAGTGAGACTATAAATGAAGTCAAGTATGTTGTAAATTGTGAATTGTAAATTTTTCATTGCATCTACAATCTACAAGGAGATGTTGATTTTTAAGGATTTGGTTTGGATTGGTAACAGGTAAAATTCTCTGAACTGAACTTTGAACATTGAACAAGAGCATAATAAATAATAATATAAAGTTTATTATAATATCGTCTGAACTGAAACCTGGTTTATAGCTTTGAACGAAGAGGGAAGAGTGAGGAACAAGAGCAAGGTAGTTGGATATTGAATACTGTGGTTCTGTAATCTGTAATGTAGTGACAAAACTTAAATTGTTAAAATTATTGTTATCGTTATTGTTATGCTTCCTAAAAAAATGTACAAGGGAAAAGGAAATGATGCACGATGCACGATGTAAAATGTATACATCATTGTTATGATCCTTCGTCTTTATGATCTTCAGACTCAAAATTATGTTTGCAACATTAAGGTGTTTGGAATATGGAATATATGGAGTATAATAAACAATAAATGAGGAATGAGGATTCCCACTCCTTGTGACGAGGAGAAAAAAAATGAGTGCCAAAAGACTCATATAACTAATATTATAATAGTAAAAATATAATACAGTTGTGCTGTACATTGTACATGTATACAGTTTTTGGTATGTATGAAAAAATGGAAATCTGTTTCATTCTTCTTTTTTTTCTTCCTACACTATTAGTTCAGGTGTAGGGAAGGTTAGTGTTGAAAATATACACTTGCTCCTTTATACTTCCAACAATGAGCTGTATTTTACATTGTACATTGTAGTGTACGATAAAGGTATAAAGTATACAATATACAAAGTACAAAGATACCGGATGAAATACATACACGTCCTTTGTACATATATGTACTTTGGATGCTTCAGAAACCTTATTTATAGAAACTGTATCATGAATCATGAGGAGTGAAATGGAGAATATAGAATATAGAATAAATGAATATCCTATATATTTATAGTTCATGTCTCATGTCCTCATTGAGTCGAGCACACAGAGTACATGTTTCGGAACATAAAAAGTAAAAACTTTTGAATCATCACTATTTCATATTCATTTACAATCTGTAGTTGTATTCGTTTTCGTATTCGTATACTTTGTCATTTGTAGTGCAATGATATCACTGGAATAATGGCTTTAGTGTCATCCAAAAAGTCCAGTCACAATTGCATGTATTTTGATTCTTGATGATGTCGTCAAAAGGATGTTGAATGTTGTGTGTTTCAATTATTATACTTATATTGTGTACAGTGTAGAGTGGTAGAAACAGAGATGGTCAAAAGATGTGTTTGGTGTATTGTAAATTCAATGTTTATATGTAGTTTATGACGTATTTATAAACTGGTAGAGCAGAATCATTATTTTGGAGTGTGGAGCTAGAAGCTTCATTTTATAGTATAATAATGTCTAGTTTCTAGTTGAAAGTTCCACGTTCCAGGATTCAGGATGAAAGTAACAAGTAACGAATACAAACGGATTCCATGTTGTATGATTCTCCTATCTCTGTCTGCCTCTGTTCTTTATCTAGTGTCTCAAAGGTTTTGATTTTGATTCTGGGGAACTAGTACAGAGTAGTTAGTTCTACATTCTACGTTCTATATTCTATATAAAATGTAGGGTGAAATTTGTACATTATTATTAGTATTACTGTTGCTAGACCGTGTTCAAAAATCATAATAATTATTATTGTGTAAAACTCACGTGTATGATACAATACAATTTATACTGTTCCAAGTTCCAACCAAATGTATGATGGGTGTTTGAGACATATTGCATCGTGTATCGTATACCAAAAAGGAGTCTCACTATAGAATTTGTTGAGAGTTGAGAGTTGAGTGCTAGACTCTAAAATAATCAAAACAAATAGTCTGAATTCTGAATATTGAAAGTATTATTATGATGATTTATAATTTCTAGATACTATATACAGACTTCCTGTATTACAATATGCACCTTTCAGATTACCACTACATGATATATGCGTACTACTAGTTACTAGGTTTTTGGAAAAATGTGATACCGGTGATGACGATATTTTGTCAATATTTGTTGTCCTGTATCACAAATTCATACTTGTATTTATGAGGAAAGGCGACTGTTCCGACATTAAAAAAAATCAGTATAAAAAAAGAGTCAAATACAACATTTATGCACTTCACTGTTTTCAAATTACCTCTATACTCTATAATGAGGGGAAATCAATATCATGTCTACACTCCACATGACATGACCAGATTACAAACGACAAATGACAAATGCGGATAATAATAATAATAGTAATACAACAAGTGCTTCTGCTGTTTCGTATTGTGTATTATGTACTATGTATTTTCAAGTATCAACGTCTAGATTCTACATTCTACATAAAGTGGCTCGTGGTTCATTATGCTTCATGCCCTGCTTTTTATTCGTAATATTTTATATTTTATACTAGAACTTGTGATGCTCATGAGGACAAAATTTCAATATTACGTCATTTTATGTTTGGAAATGTGAGCGTGTGAGAGGACAAATAATGGAAGTATCAACTTTTTTTTTCATTTGGTATTTCCCAGGATGAGGATCCTGCATATTTGTATATTTGTAGATTATGACTGGCTTTAAAATGCTTGAGAATTGAGAATGATTTGTGTACCATCAGTTGCTACGGATTAACCTCAACGTGATTATGAGTATATGCTTTTATGAGCGAAATCTATTGTATGTATTACCAGTAATTTACTCGTATGTGTTCAATGTTTAGTACTGAGTAATGAATGTTTTACATTTTATATTGTATTTTATTTTATTTTTACCAGTACTAATTGAACATTGAATGCTGAATACATTTGAAGTTTGAATCAAAGTAAAAAAAGAAACCAAAACCAGAACCAGGAGGAATTATTTATCAATAATTACCATTGTTGTTAAAAAAATTCACGTGTTCTTTTATTTATAGGTTTCATTATTTCATCACATGTATATAAGTAGTTACAAATTTTTATTTATTGAGCCTATACAGTATACAGTATACATTATACATTGTGTAGTATAGAGTATAAAGTACAATCTAATTATATAGACTTTAGAGTTTATTGAACAAGTTTAACAACCTATACTACAATTACATTACAGTTTACACTTTACAGTGCTGTCATTTTAATTTTTTGATGAGTGGAATTTAATTTAGTTTTTTATAGTACGTTGTTATATTCAGAGTTTAGAGTGGCATGGCTTTGTTTATTTTTGGTGAGCATAAAACTATATAATATATTATAAGAATAATCTAAGTGATAATCACGATTCGGTATGCATGTATAATGTATATATAGTTTTTAATTTATAATGTAGACCAGAATCGTAAAATTGTTTGTATATATATGTTTGTAATTATGCCCATAACCCGAGTTCTTTTATTTTATGAGTATTTTATGAAATAAATGAATGCGGGATGAATGATGAAGCGTATAGCTATATACTATATTATACTGTACACATAAAGTTTGAATAGGAGTGAGTATTTATACATGTGTAATGTGAAATAGTATAATATTATTATGTTGAATGTATCCTTTTTTGATTAACAAGTGGATGTACAATGTGCATAGTATGTAGTATGTGTCAAGTAATTCCTTTGTAAAATTGAGGGATTATTGGATCATGTTACATTCCTTTTGATTATTTTTATGACGGAATAATATTCCTCCAGTCCAAAGTCTAAGTAAGTCAAATTTAAAGTGGGGATGTTGTTGCCAGTTGCCAGTCTTTAGAAAATGTATTGTATTTGTTAATTTTTAATTGTGTTAATTTTATAATGCATAAGTATGCACAATTATGTAGATGGAACTCATGACAATATTCATTTAAAAAATTAGGGCGCTTTCCTTTGAATGTTGAATAGGGGGAAATGAAGAAAGTTTAACTTTTACTCTGTTTTTATTACTAAACTGTTTGACGTCAGAGAACGAGTTCGGATAGCAAATAGCAGACACTGTCACTTTAATTTAGTCCTCTACCCATTTTAAGGAAGCGTCAGACACAATTAAAATGTTTAATGTTATATCAATGTGTTAAAAGGGGTTCTAGTTTGTGCATGTGCAATAATTGCCTCGTGTCTTGTGTCAAGTGTCAGGGCGGATTCTGTATTGTGTATTCTGTACGATTCCTCCCAACAGATCAAGTTTTTAAAAGCTGTGGATTCTGGATCAGGTTTTTTCAGGTTTTTTCCATCCTCGTGTATTATTATATAACATGATATGAGGGTGACGATGACGATGGCGACTGCGACATTTAACTACATAGTACATAGTACACAGTATTGAAACAAAAGCCAGTAGATTGTCTTTCATTTCACTATAAATTAATATGATACATGATATACTATCCATGACTGATAGTTGATAGTCAAGAAGGATTTTTTTTTACCTACTGAGATCAGAAAACGCGTGTGTATCCTTTATCCTTTATGATATTTTTCAAGTGGAGAAAACTGCATACATGATGGAGTAAAAAGTAAAATGTAAATTGTACAAGAGAAAGGATTCAGGTCAAAATTTTCCATGTGTCCGTTTAATCTTTTCCTTATAAAATTTTCCTTTGATCCTGTACTCTACGTGTTTAGTGTTTAGTGGTTTGTATATATGTAAGACACTACTTGAGATCGGATGAAGGATGAAAGTGTTGATCGGTTACCAGTTGTCTTGTGGCTAATCTACATAATACATAAGTGTGATGTATCAAAGCCGCATTATAATAATTTATGCAACGTGGTTCGTCATAGTTCATAGTATTATAGCTTGTAGCGTATAGGACGAGGTGAATCTCCTACATCCTAGCTTTTGAGACTTGTTCAGGGACAGACTTCATAAAGAGGTTAATGCCACAACCTCCTCTCCTCTTAAGGCTTTGTAAAACATCTCTCTCATTCTCAAAACTGGACATTCATTATTACTATCACTCTCAACCCCAATACAGTTTTCAGGTGAATATGAATTTGAATTTGAGCTTTTGAATTTATGGTACAAATTACAAATCCTACTTTAAAGTTTAAGGACAGCATACACGAACTGTATGGAATATGAATCAATAATCAAGATGTTATACTGTTCCAGTTCAAAAAAAAAGAAGAAAAAATTTCCCAAAACTTTTGGCTCTGCCATTTAAATATTTGCTTTGATTGGATAATGGATTGTTCTGATCATCTGCAGTCTGTGGTGTGCCAGGTGCCAAACTCTGTACTCTATATTCTATACATAATGCATAAGTACACGGTACACGAGTTGTCCAAAGTCCAAATAAAATTCTGTGTGCGGCCAGTCGTAGTAATAGTCTGAGCGTGTGAGGAAGTAAGATGCACATGCACGTTGTACATTGTACAGGTGCAGAGTTTTAACCTTGATAATTTATTCATGTCTCATTTCTACCGACTCCCGACTCCTGACTTTTCCTATTTTGAATTCGCTACTTTTTAAACAAATTATCATTAGTTTGGTCCTTGTCCGTTGTCCATGTTGGTTCTTTGACGTTAGTTACTCAGTTTATTCGGTTTTCGTTCCACTATTTACTTGGTTTACCTGAACTCTGTGTACTCTGTCCTCTGGACTCTTAAATAAATTATTAATCAGGTTTTTCAATTACGGGAATTAAAAGGTAAACTATGCATGACAGAGCAGGGTGTAAAATGTACAAAATCATGTTCATGATGCATCTTACATCTTGTGTAAATAGTAAAGTATGAAATATCTACATCAAATATGGAGCACGGAGCAGCTATTTTTTCCACGCTGCTTCATGCTCTATATAATATAAGATGTAATATTTACAGTTTACAGTCATTGGAAATAGGAACGTAGTAAAATCCACGTAGTAAATATTGAGGATATTGGTATTCACGTGTGTGTATCCGTTTTTTTGTGCAAGATAGAGACATAATAGTTAACATTATTGTGCAGCTCAAGGAGTTGAATCACCTGTGTATTTATAAATAAAAATAGTTACATAACCATGTACATTATACATATTTGAGAGCACATGATAGATGACAGATGACAGTTCATCTCAGGTCACGTTTAGTGTGAGAATCTTACAAAAATGCGTACAGTGTACAGTATGTATTATATTATGGAAATGATGGCATCTATTTCTATTTCTCTTACATAAGCATTATCACTATAAATGATAAAGTATATTGAAAGGGAGAGTGAACTATGAAATATGATAGCTACATTGTATTTCCGGAGGATAGCTCATTTTAAATGTAATCAGTAATCACATTCACTTTTAATCCAAGAATTAC
Source organism: Sminthurinus signatus (assembly GCA_019776565.1). Classification (NCBI taxonomy): domain Eukaryota; kingdom Metazoa; phylum Arthropoda; class Collembola; order Symphypleona; family Katiannidae; genus Sminthurinus; species Sminthurinus signatus. The sequence continues at coordinate 46,193 of JABASP010000558.1, forward strand.
TTTGATTTCTAAATCGGTTTAATGGTCATTGGATGGGTATTAAAAATAAACAAAATCAATTGCGGTGCAAATACCAGCAGTAAAAATAGATTATAAAATCTATAATAATTAATAATATATCTTATGTATAGAGCAGTCAGGAACTTAGACCTTAGTTAAGGTCATATGACTTTATTGCAAAAACCTTATTTCAAGTCATATGACTTCATTTCAAGTCACTGGAGTTAAGTCATATGACTTTATTTCAGGTCTTTGGGCGTTCTTAATTTTATGGGCGGAGCTTATTAAAACCTTATTTCAGGTCATATGACTTGAAATAAAGTCGCGAAACCTGAAACAGAGTCATATGACTTTGTTTTCGAAATAAAGTCATATGACCTTATCTAAGGTTTAAGGTCCTGACTGTAGAGACGACGAAGGAAAATTAAAAAACAACAAAATTCTCATTCATTTCAAAAAGAAGTAAACATGATGCAGCACATATATTATGTATTATGTAGAATGCACACACTTCCTCTTTTTTGTTTTTCACGTTTTCATCTGTCCCCACTTCAGTATGTACATATACTGTACATATACAGATGAAAGTTCACCGTACTTTTTATTATTATCCATTTTAAAGCTGATTTTTGCAGATCTGGAAAGGTTCTCACGCGGTTCGTCCGCTCTTTTTCTGTCTATTCTTCTATTTTTGGTTCCGTTTGTACAAAAACCAGATTAAGAATCAGGAATCAGCAATACTTAGTTAATTATCAAGATTCTTTTACATGTTACATTGTGCATACCACATATTATGTACAATGAATGTACAAAGTAGATAGTGGACATCTGTATTCTGTTGAGGTTTTAATTGTTATTGAAAGTATATATGGTGGCATTTTTAGTACGAGTTAATATGCAAATGTGTACAAAAATAAAGTTGCTGACGTCTGTATTCTGTATAAATGAAATTTTAATCCACAAGAACAATGTACAATGTGTGTATAGGTAACATATAACACACAAAAATTTAATTATGCATGCATATATGCATACAAAAGGAGGAAAAATATAATATACAATTAAAATATAATCCATTTTATTCATAATCAGAACACACTCGAGTCACGAGGCACATTAAAAGTTGTACAAAAATATTTTAGTATCAAAAAAATTACAAAGTATAATCATCTTAATTTTGTATTTATAATTTGTAAATACGATAATTGACAATGACAATATAAATGAATATGTTCAAATTACAATTTACAATAGTTTTTGAGGGTTAGAAATGCTACATGTCTAAAAAAAAATAAAAAAAATTGGTCCAAAATTAGTCATGTACCAGTTTTTACTGGATCTTGTTTTTTTTCCATTTTCCATTTTCATAAAATTTGTATATGTACTTATTTTATGAACATTGTGTAAAAAGTAAAAAGTAGTATAGTAAATGTATGAGTGAGTGTGTGTATAGTACAATGTAATGGCCTTTTTGTTTAAATGAGTTTAAATATATTTATGTAAAGTGCAAACACCTGTGTAATGTAAAGTGTAATATGTAATAATGTAGGTTATTTATTATTGTTGCATTGTAAATTTTACAACTAGAGGTTAAGTTCACGGTTCATTTTACAACATATTGTAATGCATTGTGTATTGTACATCATGTAGTTGCGGTATGATTACTTTAAAAATGATAATTATATACAGTCCAAAGTCTAAAAGGTACAATACATTACAAAATCTAATCTCCTTATTTATTATTTAAAAATAGATCTCATTTCAAAGTACAGAATACAAGACCCCATGTAACATTTAGAGTGAAAGAGCTAGAGACTAGAATCTAAAATCTGGAGTCATTTCCAGTGAAATTGAACTTGAAAATTTTATTGCTATAATTTAAGATTATAAATAATAAATAATAATACTTTAAATTCGAGTCATAGCGAGGTGATAAATGATTTAGGCATGATCCAGGGAGATTTATCTAGGATTTTTTTGAAACATTATTTATTACTAGAAAGATGGCCCGTGCCATACGGCACGTACATAACAGTTCTTTGCCTGTCTGTGTCTCTGTGGGTTCGAAAATTCTGATTTTGTCACAGATTCAAACATTTTAGACTCACTTCAAAAGTTTTCTTAAAATGTAGGAAAATTTTCCATTCCCAATTCTTAGAGCTT
>JABASP010000559.1:0-48329 GCA_019776565.1 Sminthurinus signatus
TTTAATGAGATTTTAGTAATATTTTAATAAGGCTCAATGAGATTCTCATGATATTCTAATGATAGTCAATGAGATATTCGACCAAAAAACCCATCATTCACCATGATAATATTTTTTTCTGAGGGATATTATTATTATTTTTAGAAAAGATTGAGTTTACATACATATTGTACATGTACAATGTACAGTGCAAACCAAAGTCGCGTATGACATCCACATCCATAAAAAAATCTGGGCATCTCTTTTTTCTTGTGACATCTTTTATTTAAGGACCACAAAAGAAATGCCGCTCATCTCCCTTCCTCAATGGAACTGAGTATAAAAGCTAGACCTAGAACAAGGCAACATTCAATATTATATATTACTGGACATTTCAATTTTGTGAATTATGGACACAACATTTACCAGTTTGAATTATTTTATTTTTCTAAAACACTGAATAAGAACAATGAACAAGAAACAACTGAGAAATTTATGTATGAATTTTCATATAATATTTAAAAGAAACGTAAAAAACTATGTATGAATTTACTAGGTTGGTCGAGCTCCTGTATTTTTTCAAGGGTTTTTTTCGTAGTTAAAAATAACTCGGGAGTTACATATATCGTTTATACAGTATTATGTGTAATGTGTATGCATTATATATTCGAGGGACTAGGGTTAGGAATAGTAAATAGTAAATACTGCTTAAAAGATAAAAATATTGATAAGACATTAAAAGGATGTTTTCTTTTCAATGGCCGCCTTCTCATTTCTTACTTCTTACTTCTTACTCCTTGCATCTTTTTCTGCATCTTTATCTTTATCCAAATGGAACAAAATATTCAAAGGCAAAGTGAGAGCTTGCCTTGTCTTTGGTGCATCGGCTCCTCAAATCTCTCTCTTCTTTTTCTGGATTCTGGACTTCCACCCTTTCAGTCCTCCGTCCTCAGTACTCAGTACTCAGACAGGCTATTTCTATTTGTATACCTTTATTACTTGCTTCTGTAACACTTAGATACATCATACATATACAGATACAGATATAGTAGAGATATTGGAGTCGTCTTGAGACTTGAGACTTGAAAAAAAAGATATGCAGTCTACCACAGGATCGTCACTACTCACTATTCCTACTCACTATTCCTACTTTTTTATTATTCTTGTCGTAGTACTTACTTATACTCATTTCTCACAAGCGGAAATGTGAAATGTAGCTATTATGTAATGTAGCGTGCTCATGTTATCTCACACAAGCACAAGAACAAAGTTCCGCCTTTTATTCCTATCACTTTTTCTTAGTTTTTTTCTCTCTCTCAAAGTTAAGAGAAAGAGAAAAAGTGTGTGTTTGTATTTGTATGAGTAAGCAAGCCAACAGGCAGCAGTTCCTATACAAACACTTTAATACTTTACTCTGTATTCTGTATTCTGTATGTATTATGTATTATGTACAATGTACAGAGTTACTACTTACTACATGAAGTATTTGATACAAATTAAAGAAAAAAAGTAGTTAGGTAGATATATCGTAGGTGTATTAACAAAAAAAAAACCTATATGAAGCATAAAACATAAATTACTCATAGAACAAGAAACCCTGTACTTGCTTATATTTATATTCCAAAGTTTTATCAACGGTCAATCTATCCAATATCTAGCATTATATTATTCGTCACCAGTTACCAGTCCTAGGAACTTTGATAGAAGATATGTTGTGTAAATATGTATTACTGCTATGCACCAAGCAGTGTTTTTTCTTGCTTTGCTTCTTGTGCGTATGCACATCTGTTGCAGTTTTTTCTCGTACATCCACCTTAATGTTTTGAGTTTGTCAGAAAGGTTGCTGGCCTTTATTTTTTCGTTCCAAAATACAAAATACTGCAAAAAAATTACTTGCCAATACTTCTTTTTCAAAATAATTAAAGGCTAAGTTTTAGCATAAATTTTGCTACCCTGAATTCATAAACTAACTTAAAATTATTAGTTATACACCAACAAACTTTTTACAGCATTTAAATAAATAAGATACTCACAAGTGATATTGCCTGAACCTATAGAATCTAGAATCTCCATAATATAGTATGGATTAAATTGTAATAGTGTACAGTGTACAGTGTACAGTGTACAAGCTGGATCAATTCCTAGGCATCGAGTTGTTTCAATCAAATTCTAAAAATGATTGATATTGATAGAAGATTTAAGTTTATACATGCAGTTTGTATTTTGTATACATGGCATGAAAAAATGAATGAATGAATGAATGGATGGTTGAATGAATGAAGTGTGGTGGAAGTTGCAATGATGAGAAAAAAAACAAGTTTACTGTGCTCCTTCATAGTATCATATACATCTATATGAAGGCGCTCCTTTATACTTTATATCCACCACGTACAATATATAATATTCTAATAGATGCCCGGCATATTATTATTTTTATCATGATAATAATAATGAAGATGATGGGACCAAAAGGAATTCCTGAATGAAAAGATAGGATTCAAAGAGAGAGAGAGCGAGAGATAAAGAGAAAGACGAAGGGACGGAGTGATGCGCAACTTAATAAAGTGCCGTGTGTATCATGTGTGTGTGTGGAAGTGTCTTACATGTATGAATTAATTTACATACATCACTGTGAAAAAATGTATTACTTACTCATGCTTCATACTTCATACTTTATACTTTCTATGTTTACTATCTACCATCTACGCTCTGTGGTATTTATGAGGATACTCTTTTTTTTGTGCATGTCCACATCATTATCATTACCACCGCATACAATGTGCAATGTGCTCACTGCTTACCGAACTTGGCTATTCCTACCTTTTTCATGTCCGGCGTAGTACAGGTAGCATATATAATGCATATTATACAAAACGATACATGAGTATCTTAAAACCCTCATTTAGACAAGGGATATTTTTTGCTCCTTTCTCTTCTTCTTTCTTTCTCTCTCTCTCTCTCTCTCTCTTCATTACTGTAGTACAGATTGGAAAATACAGTTTCTAGTTTGTACTGGGTACTGTGTACATTGTGCATGTGTGTGGTTTATTATTTTATGGAGACTTTCCTGCTACAGATATTTATCATAACAAAAAGCTCGTATTGTTTATTCTAATAAAAACAACAATGTTCAGATTGAAGTTTGATCTAGAAAATGTGCTGAGGAAATTGACCAGTCATATGCATAGATACAAAAACAAGTACATTTTACATTGCAAACTCTCTCATGTAAAACTGTACAGTGTAGAATCTATGGAATTTTTATGGAACAAAAACCTTCTTATGCAAAACAAATTCATATATGTGTATACTTTTACTATACAATCTAAAATACAAAATACATATGGATGGAATTTCAACTCAAGTCAATTTACCTAGTAATTCCTGAAGACTGTGTGGCCTGGTTTACAGTTTACAGTAAAAACTCAATAATTATATTTTGTTCTCATTTTAAGTAGAAAATGAAACTGAGTAGTTTTACAAAATTCACATGGATGTTTTATTCTAATTGTTATGATACCATCAACCATCAATGATCAAGAACTGGGAAGGAAACGGATGACGAGCTTCTTGCGGCTAAATTCTCTTGGCTATTTTATGTATAGATATGAGTACAGAGTTTTGAGTATTGAGTTTGTGGAGATTTTTCAAGGAACCCTGAACTCTGACCTTAAGGGAGGGAGCCAGAATACAGAATATAGAATAGCTATAGTTTTAGTTATAGTTTTTTTCGTTTGTCATCGTCAAGATTTAAAAATCCGGCGTTGACGATGGATTTTAAGTCTTTGAAACCATTTCTTTTCATTACCCCCATAGCACATAGCTGTGTCGATTACTCATAATGTACAATGAACTCCATACTATGTAATATACGTATAGCTACAACCTCTAGTAAAAAATATGGTACCCTCTCAATTTACATGAATGAATGAATGAAGTTTCAGTACTACTGCAGTTGTATCTATAATCTATATCTATACACATTTTTTTAAATGCATACCAATAAAACAAAAGCCTCTATAGATATTGAATGGTAAATGTCTGAGTGTTATATTTTAACTGGACCAGTAATGTAGAGTGTATTTGTATATCTTACCATTCTCGTAAATAGCATTATGGTTTTCTGGAGCATATATCTATCTAGAAGTAATAAATAAATAACAAACTGGCCATAGTACATGATATATTAAATAATGCTCACTCATTTTTACCCTGGTCATACCATGCCATACAACCATACAATGATTCAGAGAAATATCTCACAGAGTTTTTCTAGTATATTATCATTATGATTACAGGACATTATTCTGGTCCATTCTCTCTGTAATATTATTATTTTGTATCTATAGTATGATATGACAGGATGCAGTAATAATAATAATAATAATATGGAGTATAATATGAAGCTTGGAATGACTTTTAAAAGCTTTTGTATTCATATAGGACGAGTAACTATGACACAGGATCCCAAATCGTTTTTCATGTAAGTTTTACGTTTTACGTGTGAAGGAAGAGGAAGGAAAGAGAGCGAGAGTAAACCAAACCAAACCAAGTCCCTTTTTTCTAAATAGCTGGCTGCGTGCAAAAAAACACACAGACACACACATATATATATGCATGTAGAATGTAGAATACACATTGTACATTGTACATGCAGTGAGACATAAAATGAACATGAAATAAAATCTCTCCCTCGGGTCTCCCTTTTCCTTTGGTGACCTTTAAGGTCAGACATTGGTGATCTCCGGCTGACCTCTCCTCTCTCCTCTCTCTCCTTTCAATATAATGCAAAACCAAAAGTTTTAGCTGGTACTGGTATACTAGTGTACGGTTTTGGATTTTGGCTTCTGGCCGTTTCTGGCTATTCAATCTCCATCTCTCCTCTTGGTCCATTTTTTTTCACACTGGTTTTTATGCCTGTGAATATTTTATTTTATTGTGTTGTATTTATGTGATACACAAATGATAATATTATTATTGTATATGCTCATACTCATATTTCGTACTTGATACTTGGTACGTTGTACTTTGTACTTTGTATTTGATACATCTTCCCATTTACTCATACATTTATTTATTTATATTGTATAATATATTGTGTTATTAAAAGGTTAGGGGCTTTTATGTAGATTGGAGAAGATTCTTCCATCCCAAAAACAAGGAGCCCAAAAATATGCATATACCTTTATACTTTATACACAGGATACATAATAACATAATATGTTATATATTAGACCATGTAATAGTTTTGTCCAGGATCCAGGATCCAGGATGGATGGACGAATGGATGGGAAAAGATGCATGGACAAATAAAATTTAGTAAGGGAGAAGAAGGGAAGGAGAAAGGTATGTAAAAAGACCGTGGCCAGAAATTTACATCCGATCCTGATATGCATTATTATTATTATTATTATTAAACATATGCAATATGTAATATGTAGATTCACCACTAAACTAAACTATAAATGTTGAGTGTACCTTGAATTTGTTTCATTCTTCATTCTTCATTCGTATTATAAAGATGTGTATCGTGTATCTGATGCGCAGGTAGACAAAAACTCGATAATTTCTCATATGTATTTACATTCAGTAAAGGCCATTATTATTATTAGTATTATTATTTCGATTATTATTCGGATTCATGATTCATGTTAAATGTATGAGCATTTGCATTTTCTCAAGAATCAAAACTCAAGACCATTCCATATTCCATCGGCCACATGAACGTACTTGTAGCTTGTAGTATGCATACATACATATTCATGTAAAGGAAATTCAGGAGTTGGAAGGACAAAAAAAAGGTAGGTATACTTTTCCCTTGTCCATTTTCTCACAGTCAGTATAAGTTATAAGTTGTATCATTTTATTCATTATTCATATTCCTAAATATAACTACACGGATATCTAAATATATTATGAATTTATCTGGGAGTCAAATGAAAAGTCAAGTCGACCATTGACCATTTTGGAATTTATTTTATGCATATCTCCGTTGGGGTATTCTATTGTATTGTAGGTATAATGTATATTGTGTATTGCGTCAATGCAAATCATGGAAAGGTATCCACATCTCCATTTATTTATGGATTGTAGATGCGGAATGTAATAGATGAACCTTTTTCATGAACGTTCTTGTCTTAATCTGACATCTGACCTAACGGACGATGGCTAAGAAAATTTTGAATAAATGTGAGAAATCCGATTTAGGCATTTATAATATGTTGCAGTTTACAGTTTACAATGAGGCTATAAAATAGATTCTAGATTCTCATAATATAATACGATAATATATTACGGATTATTTATTTATTCCCTTGTCCAGCATATAGCACATAGAAAGTCACATTTGGTCAAATTTGAATCCGATGGTTGATGGTTGAAATGAAAATACATTTATTTAGTATGCAGGTTAGGTAGATTTTTGGCCGCCAATTGGAATAAAGCATGGTTGTGTTTTTTCAGTTCATTTATTTTGTTTTGCTCAATTTATTTTCTACTTCATACGGAGGAAAAGTGTTGACGGATTTTAATACTTAACTCCTTAGTTCTTCCATACTTTTGTATTTTGTAAATTTGATATCGTATCGAGTATCTGAAATCTGAATTATGAATTATTATTTTGAGAAAAATGATATGATTTGATATGATTGCCTTTTGACACATTGAGTTTGAGCAATGCTCCGTTAAATATTGAATCAATATTATTATTAAACATGAAGGTTTCAAATGCTCAAAATTAATATTATTATTATTATTGTACAATCAATTCAATAAAAAGAAAAAGGGTTCGAGATGAATACAGAAAAAACTTACATGAGATGAAGAAGGTTGGAAACTCAAAACCTTTTGTGTGATTGGTGATTGTATAGTTTGTTCTCATTTTGATCCATTTATCGAAGCAGAAAAGTTAACCCTTTTTTATAATATTCCATCATATTTATTTTGATACTGATGCTGCTGATGTACATAAAACAGGAGTCTATTTTTTACCTCAATTTTCTATAATAAATTCTATAATTGTAGAAAATAATTTAGCCGTGGATTGAAATGGTACTCTAAACTCTCAACTGATTACAATAAAATTATGTTTTGTACCAGATTTAAGATTTAATGCAAAATACTAACTGCATTCACTATTTTTTTTATTAAAAAAAACAACCAAAATGCAATAAAAAATTGATTTGTATTCCATTTTTTAGAGTTAAAAATTCTCGTAAGGCTCGGAGCCATGTTCAAAAGTTGTTGTTTTGTGGTGGTCCAAGTTGGAAAAATTCCAGAAGTGTTTCTCCTTCATCTATGAATCTATGAATATGCTCAACTGTACAATGTACAATGTACAGTGTACAGAATGCATTGTAAATTGTACATATTTTTAAGCATCTCAATTTTACATACGTCTATTTAATACTGATTGTATGCATGCATTTCATTTCATTTCATTCTATGTGAGGACCATGATGTACATTGTACAATGTACAATGTACATGGTTCAGGAATTGAAATGGACAGGTATATAACTTTTGACACGAGCACAAGACCCTTTCCTTTTTTTATCATCCATTGTGAGATCAGAACCCCACATGGACACCGAGAGAGCAAGCTGGATACTGGATACTGGATACTAGAGACTTAACTAACCTTACCCTAACATAATATATATAATATGAGCTCTGCTCCTTCTCCTTTCATTCATGCCTTTCTTTCTATCTAAAAAGATTCATATATAAAAGATGATTTAAATAGCAAAAACCTCCATCTGCATATGCATATATCTCTCTGTGTGTAGGAACCCACTTATGAAATACTAAAGGACTTTTTATCGAATCTGTACAAAAAATGATGGTTGGTTTCTTTTCCTTCTCCTTCCATTTAGTTTCAAGTTCTTCTGCTACACATCCCTAATACCTAATACCTAATATCTAATACCGAATACCGAATACCGAATACCGAATGTTGTATTTGATTATTCCAATCTTATACTGATCTCTCCAACACGGTCTCTCTATAGTTTGTACATATGTAGTTACAAAGCATTGGACATTGTGTACATACTTACACTTAGTTAAATTGAGATGAGTTGTTGTTGTTCCTTCATCTAAATTCTCTTTTGACTCGTCAGTCACTTTTTGCTCCCTAAATGTCAATCATTTTTTCCTTTTACTTCTTCTTTTTCTTCTTCTACTAATACGAATGCTACTTTTACTATTTACTACTAGTATTTTTTTTTATCTAGCCTTATCGTTTGCATAACAAAACATCGGCCTCGGATCTCGGATCTCGGATCTCAACAATACAATACAATCTGAACTTTTACACCAGGAAAGAAAGAAGTAGAAAAAAGAAAAAGGGCAGGCCAGTTTTGCTTTTGTATCATATATGCATTATGCATACAATATACAACTATCACATAAAAAAAGATCCGGATATTAACATGAAAAAAACCTACAGCTAGCACATGGCACAGGTAAATTTGAAACTTGAAATTGTATCATATCCAGTCCACTTTTTTTAACACCACTGCACTGTATTTTAAATACATAAATATCTACATATGCAGATGAACATACGATGTGTAGAACGTAGAGCATTATTCATGCTATTTAATATTCAGTATTCAGTATTCAGATATGCATAAAAAGATGTAGACAAACGGTTAACTTGTAACTGAAACTGAAACTGATATACTTATTGTCATACATGTTACATATTATTATATATTGTATCAAATGTGTACATTTGAATTTTGAATGAATTAGAAAAAAAAACTTTCTGTCCGTAGCCAAGTTAAAGAGCTGTACGCTGTATACTTTAGACGATTCCTCACAATTTACAATTTACAATGCACGAACGTTGTTCATTGAACAGGACCATTGAACATTGAACATAAATGCTTTTGGAATTGGAATCCGATTTCGGAAGTAAATGCTGTACATGTACAGCATTTAATTATGTAGATAATTTGCGTATATATGACTGTTTAAAAAACTTGGGCGATGGTCTATCACCCAAGTAGCCTGTTTTTTTGTGATGGAAGAAAATGAATCTTTATTAGCATAGTTTTTGCACTGGTATGTATAATTTACCCAATTCAAGAATCAAAAGTACAGAGCACAACAAAATTAGTATTTGTGGTACATTCTGTCCTCCATGGAATAAAAATAATAATAATAATAATCTTAGCAGAGTAAAATACAGTACAGTACTTCGGATCGACTTGAGACTTGGAAAATGCACATATGTAAGAAAGAATTTTAAAAGGAAAGAATAAAAGAAAAGCAGGACAGTCTTGAGTCTAGAGTAAAGTATTTCTCTTGGAGAGTTCCTGCATATATAATGTATACAGAATACACTATACACCATACACATACCTACTGAGTTTACACTCTCTACTCTGTACTATTCCCAAAAATAGCCATTCGTTCCAAGTTAAAAAGTAAAAAGGAATCCTAGATCCTACATCTCCTGTGCATGTTAGATGTTCACTGTTCACCCTTTATTTTAATACTCATGACAGAAGGGTAGATGCATATGATGCATATTGCATCTTTGCCTTTTGATTTTCGGTTTGGCACTTCATTTTCTACATCTTGAGGGAAAAAAACACTGTATTGTCACTTTAATACACAAGGGTAGTAGCCACATATAAGATATGCACATAGTAAAAAGATATGAATATATTATGTACATACTTAAAGCTTACTCATTGGTTTGTACATGTTCAGTTCTCTCCTCTTTTTTACTCTATTTCTGATCGCCCGGCTTTGCTCGGTCCTCACTGTTCAGTGCATTTTGCTCAAGTAAGTTTCATGACTGAGACAAAAAATACATGCACAATACACATGTATACTGCATAAATATGCATGTGTGGATAGCTTTTGGTCTATTTTTCAACCTCTTTCTTCTGTTTTCTGTTCATGTAAAAGTATGTTTCAAGTATCAAGTATGTTGGTCTCATATCTCATATGTAGGTTGGTTATATTATTATTTTTACCATTTCCCATTACACTACAAACTACAAACTACAACGATGGTTCACTTGAGCTGAAACTTTTTTGTGTTGATCACTGGCTATTTTTTAATGCCTTCCATTCCTTTTCCCTTGAAACTTTTCAAGTTTTTCTAGCTTCCATCTTCCATATAGATGAAACAGAAACAGAAACAGACCCTCATCCAACACATGTGCATATCCATTCTCCATTCTCTATGCTCTGTCCTCTTTCCATCTCATCCGCAGTCCTCATGAGGGGATATTCAATTATTATTATGATATTCCACGTAGACTTTTCTACATAAAATTATGACCATTGTACCTTACTCGTACTCATACTATGTACTCTTATACCATCATTCCATACGTAGGATTACTGTTATTAAAGTCTCTATATGTAATGCATAATACACAATACACAATATACGCGCTACACTTTACTACTTACCATTCTTTTTCTTCCTTTCTTTTTTCTCATCACAATGGAATATATGTAGAATGTAGAGTGTAGAGTGCAGAGTGTAAAAGGACTGAGACTGAAGATGGACCGAGACCAGACCAAGAGCCAAGAGACCGACGAATTTCAAACACCAGCAGAATATAATAATAGAATGGACTCCAGTCGGATTTCCCGTTTGCCCGTTCTCCTCCGTCCATCTCGATCTATGCACTATGCACATTTGTGAAAGAAAAAGGGAAGGTAAAAAAAAGTACCAGGGGTTCATTCTTTCACTCATTCTCCATCTCTGAATATTATCATGTATACATATTTTGTGTTTTGTATTTTGTACTTCGTTCATTTCACTTTCAAAATGTCTATCTACTATTGTGTCACACGCCTTGTTGTTGTACTTTATCCATTCTTATGTTTGGTGTCCCTTCATGATTTCAATCATTCTCATTTAAGAACCTTAGTACATAGTACACTAAAAATACATAGTAAATAGTAAATGTGAGAATATTATATATTTTATATATTTAAGCTATAAAAAGGTAGGTTCTTTTTTGAAACGGCCACAAGTACAAAATACAAAGTACAAAGACAAAATATACATACCATGTAATCACTACACACTATAAAGAAGAAGAGGAGGAGAAGAGGAGAACAAGAAAAGAAGAGGCATGGTCAAAAAATTGGGTAGAAATGGAAAAGTCTATGCTCAAAATACAGATACACACGTGATAGATGTGACACTCAACATACTCAATACTCAATGAGATGAACAAGAAAATTTCATGCAGCATTATATTATGTACAATGTATAATAGATACTTAACGCGGAATTGCAAATTCATTTTCTAGCTCAATTCTCAATTCTGTATTCTCAGTGCCAGTGCCAGAGTCGGAAGAATGTAAAATGTCCAAACTGGACAATGGACATTGGACATTCTTTATTCTTTACATTTGAAATTTGAAATACATTTATCCATACGCATTTTAACTATTTTCCTCATTAGTACTACTCGAAGGATTTCCATTTTCCAAGGAATATTTACTGCTTATCCTGATAATTGTGCCCTTTTCATCTATTCTGTATTTTGTATTTTGTGTACTGTAACAACGGTTAAATGCTCGCCCTCACACTACTCTGTATTGTTACACTCAGGAGTCGGACAATTTGTAAATATCATGTAAAATACACAAGAGAAAAAAGCCTGCCACACCATTCGCACCGTTCTCACAACAATGGGATTTTGTATTATGTATTATGTATTGTGTCTATTTGTGTGTGTAGTTCGGAACTCCAGACTCTAGACTCCAGACTGCAAGCGGCCAGCAAAGGACATATTATTTTGGATAATATTTGTATAACATTTTTTTTCAAAGGCATTGTCCTTTCTGTAGGTATTACGTGTTCTTAGTCATTTTTACAATAGCAAAAAGTACATACATTGTCCAGTTGTTACAAAGATATAGGCAACTTTTTTTTGGAGAAACATCGCACGCGTCGGTGGTCGGTGGTCGTTGGTCGGTGTTCTTTTTTTCTGCATACAATCCAGAATGCAGAATGTACCGTGTTTTCAAATGAATGAGGAATGAGGACGTAAATAGTAAATACAAATGTTAATTGTCTTTGCTGTGTGCGTATTACATATTACATATGACTTGTCTGTTTCCTGTTTCAACTTTGAAGTTGAGCAAAAATTATTATAAAATACGAATAGGAATACGAATAGGAGTACAATGTGAAAGGTGGAGGTATTATTGTATTATACTACAGAAAAAAGGACGAATGAATATAATATTATTATGGATAGAAATACTAAATAATCATAGATTTTTTGCCGGATAAATAGTGGAAATGTGTGTCATGAATGGAATAAATATTATACTAATAATAATGGAAATACGTAATTCTTTTTACTGGACCCTCGCAAAGGGATGTTCGATTTTATCATCAATATGACAATTGACAATATTAAACAATATTAATATAACTTGACATACACATAGGTAGAATATAGAATAGATGGTCGCATGAATATTGTACATTGTGCGTATGATATATGACAAAAGGATCCGTCAGTGACATTGCAGATATAGTGGACAAGGGTCCCGTATTTTTTAATCGATGGCAATAGAATTAATGGACAAAATGAAAACGACCCTTTTCAATGTACATATTATATTTATTGTAGATATTACGCACTTTCATCAGTGATAATGAACAAAAGTATAAAATTCTCTTTGTAAAATCTTCTGGGGTAATCTGAATCTCCAAAAACTTCAAGAAGGCATTTAAATAGTTCTATGCCAATTTTCGTTGTAAAATTCATTTCATTTTTATGCATGTGCTTACGTAAAAACAGGATGAAGCTTAAATATTCATCAAACGGAAAATCCAAAACAAAATTTTCGGACTCACATCAAAATGTATAAAATAGAATAAAAGTACAAAAGCTAATAGCTTATGTCTAATGTCCACCATGAATACCAATATCCAATATCCGATACCCAATCGCCCGCATCCCCGTTTTTTTGATGAATAAAACTTTGTACATGTTTGTGTGTTACGTATCTATATATTCTATATTCTATATTGGTATAAGTATTCTGTCGAACGTTGAGGACCTTTGACCTCATCCCATTATGAAACTTTTATTCTATTCCTCTTTCTCTGTATTTCTCTGTATCTCGTTGTAGCTCTCGGTCTGACCTACTGCACTACCACACTAGTGAAGAGGAAAGAGGGAGATGCATAGTCAAAAAACGTGTATATAGAGAAAAAAACCATCTGGCAATCATTGACAGTCCCTTCGTAATATCTATCTACTGTCTACTGTCTACTATCTACTTGAAACCAGGAATATGGAATATCTGTAATGTGTAATCTGTATTGGTGTTGGTGTTGGTGTGTTGGAGTGTTACATCTCACCGTTTGTGTCAGTAGTAGTAAAAGTCTGTACGGCTGCATCATAACTATCAACTATCAACCATCCACCATCCACCAGCAAAATATTCATTTGATAATAAGCAATACTACAATACGCAATAGGGACTGGATATACTCGTGTGTACTGTGTAGATATAAATTATAATAGAATTAATAATATTTGATGGTTCAGGTTAATATATATAATATATAATATGAGATAGACAGAGATATAGATTATAGACACACTGAGAATTATTTTTAGTAAAACAAGAAATTTTTATGAGGAATAACAAAAGTTACGTTTTCATCATCATCATCCTTTCAAGTTGTAGTGCGGTAATTTAAAGGAAAAGAAAAGGAAAAAAAAATCGCCCTTTGCCTTGCTCCCAGCAGTTTTAACAAACTGGAAACTTGGACCTTATTAAACCGATTGAACTCTGTACTTTGTACTTTGTACATCATGCGGCTATTTTGAAGCTTCATGTTCAAGATTGGAGATTGGAAAAATCATGATCCTATTTATTACATTTTACTTTTTCTTACATGTTACATCATTTTGAATTACATTGGATTGGAAATTTGAAATTTGAACAAAAAACTTCTTTTCGTTTTCAGTTTTCAGCTTTCCACTTTGAAGATATGTTTCACCTTTTTCACCAAAGCTAAATACCAAAGAAACTTGACGTTCATTTCAAGTCTGTCCATTCTGTCTAAAACTATGTACACTTTTTGTACCTTTGCCATAACTAAGCTCAAGAAACAAAGTAAAAGTGAGAGGATGAGATCAAAACATAATTACGTAAATTAAACTCTTAAGTGGTCAATTAAGGCTACAGCGGATCTTTTCCATCTGTAATATAATATAGTGTTTTTTTTTACTTTTTACTCTAGTTACTTATGGTCAGTACTGTTTTGACAACTACAGGGAGAAAAGATTAATCCTCTTGATTCTTGATAATTAAACATTTGACAAATGGGAAAACCGCAGTTAGTTCACTCACAAACTAGTACTAAAATATAATTGATAAATACATAAAACCTAAGTCTGGGGTAGTAACAGTAAACAGTGAACAGTCTCGGAGTACATAAATCATGAGGAAATACTTGAAACCTTTTACAGCAATTACAGTTTGAAATTTGGGCCGTTTCTCTATTTATTTGTAATGTAGTGTGGATTGTGGATAAATCTAGAATCTAGATGTACGTATAGTTTTTACACTTACATGTGTATCTACTGTATTTACGTTTTATACGTGCACCTTTGTGTTGGGTTTTTTTTTTGTATTTTGAAGCACATTGATGTTGATGTTGATTGTGGGCTGGTCGCAGAGGTTGTCCGTGCTAACAGACAACATTTATCGCTTCTGATTTTTTAGGTTTTCAGGTAAACTGTGTGCTCATCCTGCCTAAATGCTTTTTAACAAAACATAATGTGGCACGAAGGATGAAAGTAGAAACTGGAGACCTTTGGTTTGATTGAAAATTGTACCTGTATTGTATATTGAGAATTGAGCATGGTACGTTTTGTATTTTGTACCTATGTGTATGTTTTATTATTGACTGTTCATCCAGAAAAGTTGTTTCGTGTATCATCTATTTTCTATTTCTATTCATATATCTTGAATGTAAAATAACGTACGTTTGCTTGGGACTTTTGGATCTAGAATCTTGAATCTTGAATCTGGGGTTTCTGTAATATTTCATGTATCGAAATAATCGTAGTGGTCTTATAATAAATACCCTTTCCTTTTTAAACTCATTATTTTATCATTAAAAATCCATTTTATTTATCAAACGGCAAAAGATTCAAAGATTCTCCAGTTTTCCAGCTTTTCAGAACAAAGGGTTTCTTCTCTCTCTCTCT
Organism: Sminthurinus signatus; assembly: GCA_019776565.1. Taxonomy (NCBI): domain Eukaryota; kingdom Metazoa; phylum Arthropoda; class Collembola; order Symphypleona; family Katiannidae; genus Sminthurinus; species Sminthurinus signatus. The sequence goes on from JABASP010000559.1 coordinate 15,209, forward strand.
TTCTTTCTTTGCTCCTCTTTTGCTCTTGTTCTGTTTCTTTCTTTCTTTCTTTCTTTCTTTCTTTCTTTCTTTCTTTCTTCATGACTCACGGTCAAGGTGGGTTTAATTGTACTTGTGCGGGTGCAGAAGAATTTTCTAGCAGTTGGACATTGAAACCCTTTTCATTGCACAATAAATAGAATACAAAATATACTGTACAATGTAGTTGGTTCATATTATTATATTATCGTGTATTAATACGTGTACTTGAACTAACTTGAACAGCTCCTGGTTTTTAGACCTTTGATTTTAAATTTTAATCCGCCTTTCCCTTTATTCTTCATTCTTCATACTAATGTCTGATGAAAAAACGGAGACCGTGTGCTCCCCTTTTTTGCGTGATAGTGAACAAACTATGTACAATGTACAATGTACAAACGCTGGAAACTAGAAAATGGCCTGGAGTCAGCGTGTAGTTTTGTAGCTTCTGTTACATCTTCTGCTACTGCTACTGGTTAATTTAAGATGGATACTTGTTGCGCTTCTTCTTTTACTTGTTACCCCTCGTTTGTATTCTATATTCTATATTCTTTATTTTATAGTTTGTAGCTTGTAGATACTTTTTTACCTAGTTTCCAATTTCGAATTTCCAATTTTCCTCTAAAAAAATACAAGGTTCAAAATAATAGATGGATAATAAAGTGATTATGGATGAGTGATGAATACAATTCAAAATACAGTACAATACAATACAGATGCCCCAAAGAAATATGAAGGAACATCAGAATTGAACGTTGAATTTTGAGTGGCTACACAGGCAACCATCAGCCTACTACTTAAAAAATTTCTTGTTTTCTCATACTTTATACTTGAAATCAATATTATTTTTTGAGCATTTCTCTTTTACTTTTTATCTATTTTACAATAGATATTTCAAAGATGATACAGTTCCTGTAAAAGCGAGCTTTTTATTATTTATCTTATAATGTGTGAGTATGATGACAAAAGAGGGAAACACGTTTCCCTTTTATCCTTTTGAACGGGACTCGACAGTTTAAATTTTATTTTATTTTTTCACCTTTTGAGTCTTGAGTCTTGAGTCTCAGAAAAGTTTTGGCAACAAGCCCGATTTTTTACCCCAAAGAAAGAAAAGCTATACGGATTATTCTGGCCAAATTTATATAAATCTAAAATGCAGAGTAGAGCGGATTTTACTCCTAAAATTGTCGTACAAACATATGCTCAGTTTCTTAATGTACTTTATTCATTACAGCGTAGAATGTACAATGTACAATGTACAAGTACAAGGATGACAATATACTTTTTAGCATGTTTATTATATCACATCCAACATCCACTTTTTAAAAATGCATTGTAACTCATTTTCTTTTGAATTAATACTTTCAGACATTTGACATCATCATCATCATCACAACTCACGAGGCATAAAATTGATATGGTACATCTAATTTAATTATTACATGTGTAATGTGTATGTTCAGACTTTGTACGTCTTTGTACTTTGTACACAGTACACAGTACACAGAGCCTGTTTCTTTTGATGTGGGTGTTGGCAGTCAACTCACTCGCTCATTCACTCACTCCCCTCACCTCACATCTTTTAATCAAGTCTCAACTTTGGAGTTTGGTCATCTTCAAACTTGACTTGTCTTGAATGAAGCGGAAGTACAAAATACAAAATACAAAAGTAAAAAATAAAAAATAAAAAACAGGTACAATGTACATTGAAAAAGTATAAAAGAGTTCAAAACAATTTTCTCATTCAAAAATAAATATTCTCATCACAGGTCATTGTATTGTATTGTCTAGTGTCTAGTATTTTCCTTCAAGTTCAGTGTGCGGTCAAAAGACTTGAGCTTTACACTAGAATTGCATTTACAAGTAAATGGGATTTTTTATAGGATGAGGTGGAACTCAATTCTAAAAATAAGTATGGACGACTCCTGAAAAATAGATAGATAAAATCATTTTTTTTGCTCACTGTCAATTAACTCTAGAGCTCTAGAACTCTAAAAGAAAACTCAAGGGGAAACGGAGGAAAAAAGTAGATCTACACTAGATCTAGTTGTCCAAACTCTAAAATGCCAACTCGAGGTTTTTTCAATTGGATTCTCATTTCTCAGTCCTCAATTCTAATAGACAGTTGCCCGTATTTCATGAGACTGAACCGAAACCCCCAAACTCCAAACCAACAACTCGAGTAAATCTCATTGAAAGATTCGGTTCGTAAAAATTGAACGTGTAAAATAGATATAAATTATACAGTATCTTTATACAATATGCAGCCATCAAGTTGGTTAAGAGTTAAGAGGAAGGAAAATTTAGTGCTGTGAAACATACACAAGTTACAACAACAACGAAGAAGAAGAAGAAGAAGCGACGTACATAAACGTATAAACTGCATACTCTTATACATTTAAAATACATATCAGAGTTTAATAATGCCCTATATGAGTTTTGTGTTTCAAAAAAAATCAGAGTCAGAGTCAGAGTTGGTAAAATAAGAATCCATTAGGATGTTCGTCTTCTCTCCACGAGATAAAAATGAGCAGTAAAAAGACAAGATGGAAATGGCAAAAGTCGTTTTCATCCTCACATCTGCTCTCCATGGTTTGCTTTGCTTTGGTATGACATGTTAGTTGGTAATGTTGTTGGTGGTGGTGGTGTTGGTAGTGATTTTATACAAGAGGACCTATAGAAAAAGAAAAGGAGGATGCAGGGTTTGGTGATCTCCGATCTCTCTGTACTCTGTACTCTCTGTCTTGTCTTGTCTTGTGTTGGCTTGGCTTGGCTTGGCATTCGGCCAGCAAGTCAAGAGACCGTAGCAACAGTGACAATTTGTGACATGCAAGTCCACTTTTCTCTCATCGCTTCCTTGATGTCTTCATTTCATTCAAATGTCTATTCAATTCTTTTTTAGCTTCTTATTTTTATACTCTCAGCTTACCACAACTCTACTTTTTATTTTTCCATGTTGAACACTTGAACAGTTGAACATTTGAACATTTGAACACTGGCACGGCACATTGTGTATTGTATACTGTATATTATGGTAGATGTATTCTACAATTCTACATTCTGTAAAGTTAACTCCATTAAGAGACTACTTTTATTCTTCATCCTCCTCCTCCTTCTTATTCTTCTCCTCTTTGCCTTTTCTCTCACTGTTGTTGTCCTCTTTTTACTCTACCTGTTCAAAGCTCATAGTACTTTTTTTACTCTTTGCTCTACTGAGCAAATTCACAAGTCTATTTTATATAATATACTACTGAATTTTGTACTTTGTACTGAATAGAATTGCACTGCATTGTGTGCTAATACCTATTACACTTGTATGTCTTTAAAACTACACATAATATCATTGTAAAAAGTTGCTCATCTTCAATACGATCCAGTGTCCATTGAGACTCCTGAGTCAAGACAAGCCAAGCCAAGCCAAAAGACAATCCAATCCAAGGCAAGACAAGACAAGACAAGAGAAATGACAAATGACAAGTCACATAATGCATCACACATCTTCATTGAATGTTTGTCGTTTGTCACAAGCTGTGGCTGTGACGCAAGACGTGAGCCTTTAAAGATTCAAGAATCAAGAATCAAGAATCAAGTTTTCATTCTCCATTCTTATTCGTATTTGTATTCGTATTTGTGTTTATATTTGTATTTGTATTCTTATCCTTATTCTCATTACCTTTTGATTATCCTAATTGTGACTTTAATTACAATTGTAATTTCAAATGTAAATTTAAATGAGATTACACACCCCTGTAAAATGTACAATGTACAATGTAATGCGACATTATACATTATACACATGTGACAACATGTACAATACGTATGCGGGCTGTCGCTTCAAATTGTCAAACTGTCTAACGGGGATCTAGAAGTGAATTCCTACTCGTCGTCCATTCTACATTCTACATATTACATGTAGGTAAAGTACTCAAATCTCAAATCTTTGAACAGTCCAACTTTCTGTTCTTTAACTTTGGAACTTTTGGAAGCAACAGAACTATAGTATAAAGAAAGAAAGGTAGAAGAGAAATCATGACACATACATGAATTTGGCTAATGCTCGTAATCGTATTCTTATTCGTATTTTCAAGTGCAAAGGATAAACAGGTAGACGGATAAAAGATAAAAACAACAAACAGATCGATCATATTAATTGTGTTTGTCAATGTCTATAATATACTCTGTCGTTTTGACTTTTGAGAAAGATTAACAATGTTAGAGGAGCTACCTTCTGGCCTTAGTTTAGTTTCGTTTGGCTTGGTTTGCTTTGGAAGTTCATCAATAATTAATAGACTTTACCATTTACACTAATAATAATTATTGTCAACTAATTTCATAAATGGATTAAACTTCCATGTAAATATGGAAATATCTACAAATTTTAAAAATGTTAAGCTTTGTTGGTGTTCCTCCTTCCTCCCATAAAAGTTAAGATCAAAGTGCAGTATTCTTTTTGAAATTCTGTACTTTAGTGAATGGTTTTGTATTTTGTATTTTGTGTTTTGTACGGTTAAACCTTTGGCATTTTATTCCTGAGGGACTTTAAAAAGGGAAAGGAAACACATGAGTAGCAGAAATGTAAGAAGAAGGAAAATAAAAAGAAGAAGAATCTATTTGTGTTCATTAAAAATTGTCATTCTAGAAAAGGAGGAATCCATGAAATGTACCTTGGTAATAATGGGATTCTATCTATAAATCCATATGTGTATGTACATTGTACATGTGTGGTTGACTCTTAGTCTTTGGAGAACAATTTGGAGAATCTCTTTCCTATATATTACTATTTTTTGTCACTAGAATCTAGAGACTCTAGAACTCTAGAACGCGAGACTCGAGACTACACTCGAGTTTCTTGCATGCCCAAGTCGATGGGGAAAATAAGAGAAATAAGACGAGGTTGACTCTTTCAAATGTTGTTGTACATTGTACAGTGTACAGTGTATGGAAATAGTGGATAGAACGAGGACCATTTATACTTGAGACTCGAGCTTTGAGACTTGAGAGTGTCACGTAAGCACAGATACGTTTACAACGGCACAACGGTGCTCACATCACAACTCACACTACTACTTACATATTATATACAAGTCCATGTGCAATGTGCAATGTACAATGTACACTTATGCAACTTGATTAAAATTCATGTACTTTGACTGTATGTTTTACGTTTGCATATACGCATAATAATAAAGCACAGTGTGGAGTGTAGATTACATCGAGTCACAGAGTCAGAGTCAGAGGCAGCCAAAGTAAGTAAGAATGTGTCCTAAAAATATCTACATGGCTCGACCAGGAAAGAGAAAAAGGACTAACTAACCCTTTCCTTCCACATCTTCCTTTCTCTCTCTCTCTCTCTACTTCTCTCTCCATCTCGGTTCAGTTGGTATTTTTTGCATGCATTTCCGTTTCAAAAAAATGAAACTGTTTCATTTAAAGAAACACATGCGGGCACAGGATTTTTTTTCTCATCCTCAGTCTTCTTCTTCTTTTTTTTTCATCGTCGTTGTCGTGTTGGTTGTCGCTTCGTTTTCATTTTCGTTTTCACTACTTGTTTGCCCTTTAGACAACAAACTCGACTGTTTCTACTCCATGGTCCATCCCCAGCACTCCTAAATACTACATAGAATTTATTTATGTACAGATATCTGTATCTGTATTTTTGTATCGTGTATCGTGCATTGTGCATCGTGAACGCTTGTATTATACTGATGTAGTAAGAGTATTAGTAATAATAGTAATAATAATAATACTTTCTCATGTCATGCCTTGTCGTGTAGTTTTTTTTCCAGTACTCTTATTTCTTCTGCATTCGTTGACTTTTTCTTGTCTTGGCTCCCTTTAAAAAAGACAGATTGCACACGAGTTGTGACTTGAGTATACATGCGTATATGCTGGTATTTTCAGTAGACTTCAAATACGTAGTTATGTAAATCCATGCCATCAGTTTTTTAAACATTGGTCGAGTCTGGTTTGGTCTGGTTTGGTTTGGTTTGGTTTGGTTTGGTCATATCCATATGCTGAGCATTGAGAGTTGAGCACATTATGAAAGTATACGGACAAAAAATGGAAGCACACACAAATACATGAGTACCTATTTTCGGACTCAGCGTCATTCCTTCGGTTTTCGATTAGATGCAACAGAACCCTCTCTTTTTTCCAAATTCTTGTCATCACTTTCTCACTCTGCACAACAAGTAAAGTCCTTATTTTCCCTCTTTATCTAACTAGTTCTAGTAAATCTTTGTCTGTCTCTGTCGTACGCTAACGTAAATTAGATATTAGATACTTTACATAATCTCATCCATGTAATTTAGTCTTCAATGAGGATGTTCTTTGTGTGTGTATTGTATATTGTGAATTTTGAGTCAAATTATAGAAATGAGGAGCACCATTTTTATTCTGAAAAGAATATCATAACAAAAGAACTGGAATAACCAAAAATTATCAATTTGTGTTGTAATTATCATAAATCATAATACACCATACACCATACGCTAAACACATGAAGCATGTAACATGTAGTTTAAAGCACAATACACAAAATACACAAGAGTTGGAACGTAACGTCCAACGTCAAAAATGTCTTCCGTGTTGGGGAATCCAAAAGTTTGTAAATTTGAATATGAAAGAGTCTTTAAAAAAAAGATAATTTGTACTTTGTACCTTTGTGTATGATGTACAAAAGATAACACAGTATGAAAGAAACTCTGGAGAAACTGTACAACGGCCATCCAAAATCCAAACACAACACAGTTACTGTGTACTGTGTACTGTAAGCTGTACACATGAAATCCAACATCCAACATCCGACCAACTGTGCGTCTAAATGCTTTTACTTACTAGTACATACACCATTACATGATACATACGTCCTTGTCCCGTGCCTTATTATTCTATGGATTTTGAATAACTCCTTACAAAAATGTAATAAAACATGTGTAAAAACAAGGAGCGCTTTCTATAGCGCTTTGGTTTCATTATTTTTTGTCAATAGTTCTTTATTCTGCATCTACGTGAATAGATATATGTAAATAATGATGCATTTAAATAGGGCTAGTATTACTGGGTCATTGAGAATATTAAATGACTCGTTTTATACAATAAAGAACATTAATACAATTTTTTATTATTATAAATGAACTGCAGTTACTAATTACTAAATGTATAGTTAACAGATTGTATGTTGTATGAATTGAAATAGGTATGACATATTATTTTTAAACTTTCAGTCAAATTCAGTTCTAAGTTCAAATTCTAAGGTTTTAAGGTTTAAGGTTATTTCATCAAGCTTCAAGATTCAAGATTTAAGATGGTCCACTTTTTATACTTCCATTTAAATATTTGATACAAATAATCCCATGTCCTGTTTGCAGTTTGTAGTTTTTATTTAAAAGGATATCCATTATCAATTATCAATACTACAAACATCATCGAATGATAAATGATAGAAAGAATTAGAGTGCATACAACTCTTTAAACATTTGTACGAGTGTTGAAGTTGTGGTTTTTCCAAATGAATTCAACCACATGACAATACAAAATACAATACAAACGACTATGACAAGTATGAAATAATGAGAAAAGTGATCAAACGTAAAGTTAAAACTTTGATGGTTGGCCATTAGCAAAATTACAAATTACTTGCTCAGAAGTCGGAAATAGCAAGTGCACATTGTACACTGTACACTGTGGATGTGGTAGGGTAATCCTTTTTCTCGTTTTGTCACTGAATTGCACAATAACAAAAGAGATGATCCGAAAGTATACAGCATACAGCACAGATGTCAAAGTGGAGACGTTTTAAGCATAAAAGTACAAGTACCTTAAAACCGGGAACCGGGGACGGGATCATTTATTTATCTATATTCCGTATTCCATGTTTTATTTTCAATTCTATGTAATATTTTGCTCGATGGCTTTAAAACCGTTGATATCAAATATTCCGTTAATGTCACATACTTTTTGGCTGTACTTTCAAGCTTGAATTTTGAATCCATCCGGGATATATAAACTCAGCCTTAAATCTCAAAATCTCAAAGCCTTTTCTACAGTAGAAAAGGGAGAATGGCTATTGTGTCCTAAGAGCAAAAATAATTTCAAGATTTTAAAAGAAGTCTCTGTAAAAAGTACCCATTCATTTACAATGTATATACGATAATAAGTCCTCTTATATTTTATTTCTTTTTACTAGATGTAGGAAGTGAAGCTTAAATTGTTCAAATGTCCATTATCCATTATGTACAGGAAGATCAATCGTCCCCACAAAACTCTTTTAAAACAGGGGACATGAAAAGCTTTTGAATTTTTTAAAAGTCTACTCTTCATATATATACATTTTCAGTTTTCAGATAGATGATGAATGACGGATAATGAAACTAGCCAGAGTCAGTGTCAGTTTCTAGTCAGTTAGGGAAACAGAGACACAAAAATAATACAAACTTTGATGGTTTTGTATACTGAATTGATTTTCATTGAAAGTTAATATTAATTGTTCAGTCATCGTCCATCTCAAGAAATAATAAAGAACAAAGAACTGAGGCGTTCGTTACATATTATAATGACTTATTATCAAAATAATGCGAGTCAAATCACACACATAATTATGAACTACAAACAAATCTGTCATTGTTTACATAATAGATTAATAAAACATATAAATTATTATACAAAATGCAGTGATCATAAAATGAAGATGTTTGATTACACTTAATTTAATTAAAGTGAATGAGTTAGCTGTTAGCTCTCTCTTTACTCTTTACAATCTATTATTTATTATTTATTTTCCACTTGTACATAAAGAAGTAGGTACATTTGCTTTTCTATACAAGAGTATGTATGTAATGTACGAATAGCATTAAATGAAATGGAGGGGGATAAACAAAAACGCGTCCACAATGAAGAAAAAGGTGTTGAAAATTTGGATAATTTGGATTGTAAATGGTAATACGAAGAAGACGAGTAATGAAAAGACAATTTATATTGAATACTCAAGACTCAAGACTCAAGACACAAAAAACCTGTGTGTGTGTATATTGTATATTGTAGATAAAATGTAACACGTAGTCAGGATAAAAGGAAAACAATTAAAGGAGAAGGACGAGTCCAAAGAAAATGAAGCTGAATGGCCAGAAAATGAATTGAAATAAGTAAAGCTTGTGGTCTCCCATGGACGATGTTCATGTTCATGTTCATTTTCATGTTCCCTCTACATTTAGATTTAGATTTAGAACAGAGTGGAGTCAAGCTGTCTCGTGGGGATATTTTTCTACACTACATTACAAACTTTATACAAACCACAGCACACAACAATGAATAATGAATAATGAACAGAAGATACATGAAAAAAAAGAAAAAAAAAGAATTGTCTGTCCACGGACAGCTCGAATCACCAAATCTGTTTTTGATACCTCTAAACTCCAACACATTCTACATTGTACATTGTATATTGCACATAATAACAACACAGAACAAAGAAAGAAAATACATTTCAAGGGAAAACAACAACGAGTTGGGCATAATCGAATCAACTGGGTACATGACTTTTTCATGTTTCCCTTGTATCTTCTACAATCATTGTTGCACTGTACACTGTACACTGTACATTGTACATTGTGAGTTGTAATAGAATCAGAAAAGTATAGTAAACCAAGACTTTATAAGCTATTTGATTCTTTCTTTTTTGAGTGGGAAAAACTGTAGCAAACAGTTTCATGTCCGTTCTTCATATCAATATTTGTTGCTGGCCACTTTTAACTTTTAACTTTTCTCTCAACTCCTGTTTCTCCTGTTTCTCCTGTTGGAGATGAAAGAACCTGAATACTAGACAGTAGACAGTATGAAGAAAACAGTGTGAAGAAAGAAAGAAGCCACGTCACAAGTCTGAAAGTCGATATGGTTTCATACTTTGGTTTGAAGAGTTAAAGTTGATGCTCTATTCGGTTCAGCTGATTGTACATTGTCCATTGTAAATTGTAACTGTTGCTCTTTGAGAATCCTTGCCTCTGTTACTGTTTTGTACAGTAAAATAGAGATACAGAAACAGATATACTGTAATACTGTATACATGAATGTGAAGAAGCACCTGTCGCTTTTGATGACTTTTTCTACATTCTTTTTTTCAATTCTTTTTGGGGGCTGTTGAACAAAATTCTTTCCAATTCTTTCATTTTTTATTGTATGTATACATTGTCATTTTATCTTGTTGTTGTTCTTCTTCTTGATCGTTGTATTGGTCTTTGGTGTTTGGACTTTAGAAAAAAAGAGGAAGAATCAGCAAGCCACTGGTTTTCTAGCCATCTGATATCCAATGTACCTTGCACATTGTACATTGTACAAGTTTGATGTTATTTGTAGGTTTAGATTTGAGACAACGTCTTTTGTACCCAAAAGAATAATAAGAAGAACAAAAGGAGAGGAGCATTAGTAAGCAATCTGAGGAGGATTTTCCACATTTGTTCTTGTATCCACTCCGCAGGTATGTCCAACCAGCATGAAGAGAGAAAGGAAACTCATACGTTCCTTTGCTTTTGTGCATGTTCACCACTCTATTCTCACCTCTCTCTTGTCCTTTCTAGTTTTTTACTTCTAGTCATCGCCAGCCAGAACAGTTCAATTCAATTGAAGCAAGGCAAATGGCCACACCATCCACAAATTTTCACATTCCATTACTGTGGATTTTGTATCGTAAATCCTAGTTCTAAGGAGAATTCTATGCAAGAAAATCTCAATTTAACACACTTTTTCAAACGTTAATCCATCCACATCCACATTCATATCCATATCCATATGCACAGCATGTCCTGCACATGTGTAATACATGTGTAATTAATGTTGTGTGTAAATGTTGTCAGTTCATATTATTTATACAAAACAGAGGACAGAGTATCAGCACAAAATTAAGGAAATTCAATTAAGGTAAAATGTATATTTATTATGTGAATAACTAAAATATTTCATTTATGTATACTTATTACAAAAATGTAGGTGGATGAAAAATGAAAACAAGTTGTCTTGAGCTTTGAATTTTGAATTTTGAGTCAACTTCACATGGTTCATTTTCTACTCCCGAGAACCAAGAAGATCAAAGTTGCTGACACATTGTTTTTTGTTTCTGGTACACTAAATCCTGTTGTATTAAGAATTAAGAGACAGTAGACGGTAAATACATATAAATATAAAAATTCCAAAGCTCGTACAACTTATATAAAAGATTTTATAGCAGGAAAATCTTTTACTAATTTTTTGAACTCAAACTCAAATTACCCCCAAAATATGAGAATATTAGTTATTAGTTAAATCAATTCAAGTGAGTTTAAAAAAAATTATAAATCATTTATATGGATAATTAAACAATTAAAATTTGCCTAGCTGAACATTAGTTAAAAAGTCAAAGTAGCCAAGTGTTGAAGTGGTTGATTTGTTTGTAAAGTTAAGTGTGAGCAAGTTGACTCGACGTACATCTGTGAAATTACCCACAACCCACAATTTAGTATATTTTTACTGGGCATCACATTTGTTTTCTTGGACCTTTTGTCTCTTTTCTTCTTTTCTCTCAAGGTATTTCTCAAAACCTCATTTTTTCCACATGAACACACAACACACAACAGACACAAAACATAAGATTCTACAAAGTACATAGAAACTACAAAACTACAAAGTACAAAGTATAAAGTACAAAGTAGAGAAAAAACACCAAAAAATAGAGCAGAGGACATGCATACATGATGAGTGAATCCTTTGTTCTGCCCATTTTCAAAGTTGTTTATCTCCCCAGTCCACAGTCCCCAGTCCATAGCCCGTACGATATCAAATATGCATGAATGAAATGTACTAGTAGGTACCTACAGGCCAGAGCATTGTCTCCCTCTTCTTCTTGTTCTTCTTGTTCTTCGTCTTGTTTTTCTGCCATTCTCATTCTATGTATAGTTTGATACATCTGAAAATTAGAGTCAAAGGAGTCAAGACTCAAGACTCAAGACTCAAGACAAAGTACATAATATATTTTTATTGTGTTGCATGACCACAGTTGAAAAAAAGACACAGAGAAACCAAACCAAAGAAACGAGCATCATCATACTGCTGACTGATTTGAGAGAGAGAGAGAAATGCAGAGGGAGAAGGCGACAGACAGATAAACACAGAGGCTGAGGCTGTATCGTAGAATATACATTGTACACCGAATGAGTGAGAGAAAAGAGAAAATCGACCAACTTTGAAGTGAAGTTCACGAGAGCGTGTAGACCATACACTGTACACTCTGTATTTTGTACATTGTACATAAAGTCATGTCAAAACCATTGTACAAATTACATTATACATTATATGAGCCCAAAGAACTTCCGAGAACACTTTTTGTCCACAAGTAATCCACTCATCTAGAATCTAGAATCTAGAATCTAGATATGTATTTCTCAAGTTATGACACTTATGTACAGCGGATATTTAGTGTTGTAAGTAATGTAGTTTATATGCAGTGCCATCCTCTTTCATGCTTTCTACATGTATTTTTAGTATGTATACATACGATTCAAATGATTCGTGCACCTTTGTCATCATGTTGTCTGTCCCACAACTCACAACTCACTTATCTACATCCTCATGCATCATCCCCGCAATTATTATTATTATCACCACTACCATCATTTTTAAATACAAAATTATCATTGTCGGTACAATGATCATTTTTATTTTTTTCTGTCCTGTACAATCTTTTATAAATATCTGCCTGCTTTTTATACCCATTTCTTAACTTGACCTTTGAACATTGAACATTGAACATGAGTGTAATGGAGAATAAAACTTGAGGTTTGAGAAAAAAAGATTGGCCTTCAATTTCTAATTGTTCTGTCGACAGTGTAAAATAATAAATAATGGTAATGGTGTGGAGACGGACATGGGATATGGTGTAAGTGAAATAGAGATGAAGATGACATAACTCTAACTCTCATGGTGTGACAGTGGGATTACCCGGCTCAAGGCTCAAGGCTCAATTAAGACGATGATTCCAGAAAACCCATAAAACTTGATTCAGGTCACTTTCCCAGCAGACCCACGAGTTAAATCAAGTATAGGTACAGTACATCCATTAGGGAAGAGCGGAGCAAGTACTTTCCACCACTGGCAAACTGTCAGACTGTCAGACGGACATTTATTTCCGCATTTATGGAACATGGAAAAAACTATATCCCACATCCCATCAGTTTTTACTGGTCACGAGGGTAGAAAATGGAACGCTTTCCAATTTCCAATTCCACAAGCTACTTAGGAACTTCCACATGAAACAATGGATTCTCAATTCTCGATTCTCGATCCTCCACATTCAGGATGATTCGAGGTCGACCACTACAGATTACAGATAAAACACTAATTCACTAATTCATTACCTCCATAAGTTGTCTCTTTTCTCTGTTCGATTCCAAAATCCAAAACCCTAAACCTTGTTACGACTATATTCTATGTCATAACCTTTTTATATATAGTCTCACACTTTCATGATGGGTATTATACTTTTATATTGAGAAATACTTAATTTATGCATTTTTGTTATAATTTATACTTTAGATATTCATTATTACAGAAACGTTCTTATAGATTGAACAAAAACGTTTTATATTGTCAAATGTCTATAACAGGACTATATCCAATACTTTGTTGTTGTCCTTTTTAATTTATGCAAAATTATAATATTGAATGATATAATTACATGCAAATATCTACTATCTATACCTATCCAGCTAATATGACTCTCACGCTCATATTATGTTAATTTAAATATTGAATATATCTTGAATAATGGTACACACTTATGTCTGTACACCTACACCTATAATTTGTATATCTCATCTGAATATATCAAATGTCTCTGTTCTTGTTTTATATGTTTATACTATATAACTTGTATTTGTACTATATAATGCTTATAATTTATAAATATAATTCCTGTTAGTTTATATAACCAATATACTTGTTTAAACCCCCTTGAAAACGTTTCATGTCCGAAACAAAGGGACTTGCCCGACTATAAAAGGCGGCTGCAAGTCCACATCGATAGTTAGTTCCTTCCTGGAGTTCGAGGAGTCCACAAATAGTTCAGACTTAGAATTTCCAATAAAGGTCCTGTGTTAGAATTTCAACGAGTCCTCAAATCGTTCACCCTTGGTTCTAAACACAGTCCTTTAGTTCTGGCAATTTCTAGTTTTTACACTGTCACTCTCTCAGTTTATATATAATTCTGTTCTAACCTCTTGATATCACAAGATCCTGAGTCGATCTTGTAGATTTACTTTTATCCTCTTCTGTTTACAGGATAATTGTACCTGTCTTTAGTTTATATTTAATCAATAAACGCTGATACCCTACTCAGCATTTACACATTACATTACCAATTCAAGTCTAGCCCTCCTTATTTTAACTTTAATTCAGTTTATTTAACTTTAAGGCAGTGCTTCCCACCATATTTACACGAGTTCTTGTATGCATATACAAGTTCACGAGCCATGCGTTTTCCAGCGTAACAAACCTAAACTTCTGTAGTCTTCTGCTCTGCGTTCTAGATTCTAGATTGTAGATTCTCCTAAAACGGTCAAAATGACGTCAAATTGTCACCGTATGCTTTTACTTTGGGCTTTGGTACAGTTAATCTTCGCGTTGGTTGATGGTTGATGTACTTTGATACAAGATATAATATTACGAGAATATGCAGCTTATTCTTACATCTTACATCATTTATGAATAAAACTGTGTCTCCACTTAAACTCGTACTCGTATGAAGATTGAAGATGAAGACCCAACTTGCGTGCAGACTGCAGACTTGAGACTTTTGCTTCATTTTACCATTCGCCATGCGGTTTTGCTTTACTTGTGCAAGTACAAAAGATTATTATTGGGCAGTCGCAAGTACACAGTATTCCACAGCTTGTATTTGTAGATATTCCTAGATTTGTAGTTTTGTAGAATTGTAGTTGCATCCTGTATGACAAAATTTTACAATGTGAGAAATCAACCAAGGGATTTCTTTGACGTTGAATATATTTCATACATTTACATTTTACATACATGTCTGATAAATATAGAATATACAATATAGAATGTAGAATGTAGAAGCCCTCAGTGTTGGACGCAACTATGGGGTATCTCACCCCTTTAATCTGTGCTGTGGTTATCGCTCTCCATGTGTGCCTTTTCCCTCCGCTTCTTCTTCTTCTTCTTTTTATGCAGACGTCGCAAAGTCGAGTAAAGTAAAGTAAGTAAGTAAGTTTGATGAGATAGTTGAAGAGACTCGCCATCGTCTTCCGTTCTTATTTCTTGCATACAAAATGTAACATGTATCTTACAATCTTCATGCTGTAGATTGTACAACAATCCATGTTTCACCATCATCACATTTCAGATCTAGAGACGACAAATGGAAGAAATCTCTCATAATACACACAGTGTACATATATGAGTAAAGCAAAGGAGGACAGATATTCAGATACCCAGAAGATGTGTACATAATACACAGGACAGTGTGTGTAAAAAATGAGAAAATAGAACATTGTGACTTACCACTGCACTGCCAACTCTACTCTTTAAGTATATGCACAATGTAAATTGTGCATTGTACATTGTATACATATCTTTAAACATAGATAAAGACAGATAATTCCTCCTCATCATTTTTACAACTATTAGACGGAGAGGGAAAAAAAGAAGAAGACAGAGATAGAAATTGAAGCTAATACGAGTAGGCATGCAAACACTAAAAAACCTACACGTATACGTATAAAGTATAAAGTTAGCTCAAAAAACTGAGAACTCAAAACTCAAAACAGAACAAACTTTCCTCATTTTAACATGTGGACAACACTCACCGGGGTGTCCAGATCTTCACCCCACTCTTTCTCTCGCTTCTCCTCTTCGTCCTCTTGTTCTTGTTCTTCTTTGGTGGAAAATCCCACGGATTCATAGTTCATACATGAATATTATGTCATGTACATTGTACAATGTGAATGTGTGTAATTTGTAACTATGTAGATGTATAAAGAGCAAAAATTACACCCACATCAAATGAACACAGAAACTTACACAATGTTCACTTGAGACTTGAGACTCGAGTATTCTTATTTTTACTGAGACAAAATGCAAACGGATTTACATACACTCATCAAACGCACACACGCAAACACACACACAAAAACAAATTTGATACTCATGCATGTGAGAAATATTATGAAAAATACGTGTACGTGTGGATATTATGTATTATGTATTATCTTATGTGTAACATTTTTGAATAGACTTGGACGGTCTGACGTTTGGCTACTCTTTACTCTTTACTAGAAGATACAAAAGATAGATGTATAATAAATATAAATATATTCATGATTTGAATGGTGAATTTACAAGTTAGAATTTAGACCCATATATAAAATTTACAGTAGGTATATGTAAAATGTACATGTTCACACATTTTTGTTTTTTTTCCACCAAGTGGATTTCCTCAGAAAATCCGCAAAAAAGTGTCAACATAAAAAAATACACAAGTTATAAAACATATCATCTCTTGTCCAATGATCTTCACATAATTATTTGTTAACTCTGATGCTTTTGCACGAAAAATATTACCAAAACAGTACAAAACATGAAATGAATAAAAGTAGTAGCACTTGATTAAAATCAGAATAAAAATCGAAAAATACCTATAAACGACAAAAGTAAGCCATGAGAAATGAAAAAAAGAAGAGGAATATTATTAAATACAGAAAATACAGAATATCATATCCGGAGATCATAGCGACAATTAAGATGTTTAGTGTTCGGTGTTCAGTGTTCATGTTTAGAGGAAGGGAATTAAAAATTAAGAATTATGATGACATTTTGAAATGAAAGTGTGTATTAAATCAAAGTACAGTTTCTTGGGCCATAATAAAATGTTAGGACTAAGGAGGAAGGAGTAAGTCTAGCAGGAGTACTTGTAATTTGTACAAAATAATAAATGATAATGGTAGTACATAACATACAGATAGTACATGGCAGTGTATAGAGTATGTAGTGTAGGGTATAGAATAGGTGAAAGATAAATGGGAATGATATACCAAGTACAAAAGTGCTAAAGACTAGTTAGTTGAAAGGTAATGGAGAGCACCCCCACTGAGAATATTACACCTCAAACAACCTCAACTGCCCTGTAAATCCAAACTGATTTCTATATGCACCTTTCTACTTTGTACTTTGTACACATGTAAGAAGTAAAAATCATCATCCGGGCTCTTGTTAGTCTCTATCTTTCTTTCTCTTCTCTTCCTAACCTCACACACATATGTATCTATATTCTATATGCAGGTGCGTATAATAAATCTTGATAGATATGTACAAATGTGTGCATACTATAACTTTATTATCCTTCCCTTTTCTTATTCTCTGATGCTTTCTTGTAAACATGTACAATCTACAATTGTTACACAGTACACAGCATCGGCTGAATGTACTATGTGATGTATACTGTATGCAATGTACAATATACACCCATTTTCAATTTCAACAATACGTGGTTTAGTCCTCTTGCCTACTGCTAGTGTCTAGTGTCTAGTGTGTACAGTGTACAGTGTACACTTGTTCTCTGATTATAATGATCATGAGATAGTATTATATTAAAGTAGTGGTTTGTCGTGGTTGATGATGTGGATGTTGATGTGGATGTTCATGTTGATATTTAGTTGGTGGCTATGTGCAAAATCCTTTTCTCTTCTTTTCTTTTCTTAGCTTTTTAGACCGGCATTCACCTCGTTCATTACTCCCGTCCCGTCCTCTGGCCTCTTTTTTTTGTATGCGTGCATTTATTTCTCAACAAGGACAATATAAATACATGTACATCTACTAATCTACTATCTCCCACCTCCTATCTACAAGTACATAGTAAATAGTAAATAGTAAGTATGTATGAATACACCTACAGTCTATTGATAGCCAAGTGTACACTGTACACTGAACATCATACATCAAAGACAGACATAAAAAACTTAACTGCGGACACGTACCATTTAGCTGTCTCCTGCAATTATATACTACTAAAACTTGATGTTCACCAACATCATCATGATCATGATGTGATATGTGATGGTGAACCACCCCGAAAATCCGCTCACATTTACAATTTAACATTCATTTAACTCGGAAACTTGTCTCATGTATTCTATAGAATATAGAATTTATTTGGGTTTATAATCGTTTGGGCAAGTATTTATTCACATGACATGATACATGATACATGGTACATGATCGAGAGCAGTTATTTTACAGGACGAGGATTTTTGATCTATGAAAATCCTTAAAAAATGAAGCTTATTCTTATTGTTAATTTATGTTAAAAACTAACACTAAAGCTGTTCTTATACTAAATTAATAATTAAAAATTAAAACAGTTGTTTTCAATTTTGAACGGTAGATGAAAAATTAACTAGATTATAGATTATTTATTCTTTACCTCATGTACAACTATTTTAGATCAATTGTGTGCTGTTTTGTATGGTTTATGGTGAATTGGGATGAGCTTGTCATATTTTTCAACACTGTACAATATTTTGTCACGGAAGGGCAGTATTTAGTATTTATGTATCATGTAGCATTCAACATTCAACGTATTCGTATAAGTACGCCTTGTGATCATTCAAGCAGAAAGCAGAAAGCAGAGCCGTCAGTTTTTTATTTATGTAGTGGAATTCAATTCAGTGTGAATTGTGCATGCAATGGGAATGGCAATTGCCTACGATGACACCACTGGAGTTCCAACTCCAATCCAAACTTCCTGTCAATGTCCCATTTATTACCAGCAACTACTTAGGTAACTATAGATATTTTGTCACCAATCCCCCATTTCGTCATTGTTGTACATTGTACACTGTACATTGTGGATACTTTTTACATTAGTGTAGCTCACTTTAGGCAATTTTACACCAGTACTATTATTATAATCCTCATTATCATCGTATTGAGTATCGCGAGTATCGAGAGGAAATGGCACGCGTCTGATTCCATTTTAAATGTATCGTGTATAAAATAATATCAAATAATATTTACACTACTTTTATTGACTGTATATGTACTGAGTTGCATTCAGAATGAAAGTATATGTAATATGCATAATAAAAGTGCCGAAATAAAAATATATTGAAAATATGACTTGAGGAGTTTTGTATTTTATATTGTATAACTTTTCTTGTTTACAGCTTGAATAACGGAATCTGAACCAATATAATATTTTATATTATTAGTACCGAACACTGAATGCATACTTGGTACTTGATAAATGATAAATGATACATGTATCTCCTTCGATTGCTATTTCTATTTCTATTTCTTGTACTTGCATAACAATGACGATGAGGATGACAAACGGCAAACGAGAAACAAGAGATGAAAAAGACAAGGAGAAATAGAAATAGAGCGAGGGTGTTTGAGATAATACGAGTTTTTGCATCAAAATCATCCTCATATTCCTATCAACGTGAAATATCAAATTCAAAAGATGTGCATCCAGAAGACGTATCAGAGGATATTTGTATTGTAAATTAGTATGAATTTCAGATTTTTAAAAAATTACAAAGCCGGTATTACTTTCTTCAGTCTTGAGTCTTGAGTCTTCAGCAGTAACAAGAATTGATTGAATATGTGGAAAATAATGTATGTACAATGTAAAATGTACAATGGGAAATAAAATCATCAACCTTGCTTACTGATTTACAAATTTAGTTTTAGTGATTTTTCCTACATGCTTCAAATTTTGAGGAGTCGGCTCCATCCACATTTTTTTTCAAATATGTTCACATTTTAGCCATATAATATATTGTATAAAATAGGAAATAATGAATCCTACCATCTCTTTACGACACTGAAATAAAAATGTTCCCGTTTCGCCCTTCTTTTCTTTCTGGTTTCTGGTTTCTGCTTTCTGCATTTTTCCATGAACCGTTAGAAACACAAAGTCAAAGGTTTTCTGGTTCTGTATTCTGTATTCAAAACATGTCAGCGGCTCCGAATAACAAATGACGAATAACGAGTAACGAGCAACGAGAAATGATGATTTTTGACTCCTATTACAAATTTCTTTTTAATTTGGATAAGGAAACAGTTTTTACTACGTATATAAAAACATTATCGCAAAAAATATAATATTTATTTTATATCTATAAAAAAATCAAGATTTTCTACCTTGTACAATTTACAATGTTAAAATGTACAAAGTACGAATGCATGTTTGTATTTTAAATTCAAATAGGAAACTCACAACTCACAACCCACAGCATTAGCATGAGAAACTAGAACGCCAACAAGAGAACGGAGCGTTGAGATGGAGGAGAACAATGTACTTTTGACATTTATCTGGATCTTTGTGAGAACAAAAAAATCAAAAACCACTCAATGACCTTTATTTTTCCATTTTATCAAACTATTTTATCCTTGCACCTCAAAACTCAAAAGTCAAAAGTCACACGGCAGTTTTACAGATGATCCATTTCTTATTGTCTTTTGTCGTCGAGTTGCAATTCACATTGTACATTATGTATCATGTATTATGTATCATGCCAACACAATAGACCCATCAAATTCGCTGTGAGCTTTATGCATTTGCAATCCGCACGTAATCTGCATCTTTTGGAGTGAATGTGACCTATGGTAAAAGAAACGTAAACGGCATCAACTCCAATCCATCCATACCATTCATGCATTGATTATCGATATAATAATATATTTTATATTTATATATTCTTGATGCATTTTATTTTATTTCACAAACGAAAAGCACAGGCGGAATGATTGAGAATTGAAAATTCATCTTTGATAAATACATTTTGTACTGTTCAATTTCAGCATTTGTATCAAATATAAAAGCTCTACACTAATTTATTATACTTTATACTTTATACAGATTGCAAGAGTGCATTTTTTTGGAATTTGTGAACAAGAAAATAGATTTCCCTGTTTAAAATATTTATCTCCTTTGATCTCTCCAAGTATACATTTTTTTCTTTGAATTTCAATTGATTAGGAATATTGCAATTTCAAAAAGCAATGTAGAAAAGAATAATGTAAGCTGTGCATCTCTTGTCTGATTTTTGTTTTGATTTGTGCCATAAAATATTATGAGATGTATCTGAAATGTGCAGCAGAAAATCTAAGAGAACTGCATTTCCACATTTGCATAAGAATAAATAGAAACTTCCGTTGCTTTCTAACTTGTAACCTTACAACTTGGAATAATTCCTTCTTTCTTTGTATAAAAAATCATAGAGCGTAGAGCGTAGCATGAGGAGAGAAGATTTTTGTCTTTTGAGAAGAGAGCGTTTCTTTCCTTGAAGCACAAGAGTACTAGGGAAAACCTATAGATTCTGAATTGCATACTGTATATTGTGTGTTGTGCATTGAGAATGGAGAATTGAGTGACTTGAAAGTAAAAATTTCATGGCTGAATACTGTAAACTGTATACTGTATATATTTTGTATTTGCATCGATTAAATGTTAAGATAATTCATTCGATATGAAATGCACACAATGTTCTTGATTCTTGCAATTACTTTTTTATTTAAATGTATTGTTTTTTATTTATTCATTTATTTATTTCCGGATAGAAGACAGAACAAAAAGAGGAGAGTGAGATGAAATGATATGGCATTTTTATTATTATTTTTCACAGAATTATCCAAAAAAGAATCAATATCATTATTTAGCTGGTTTTCTTACAATTTTTACCTTTTTTTCCCAACATGCTTCGAAAATACTTTGCCTTCAACATGATCAATCGGTGAGAAGAAAGAAGAGAGAGTGTATAGGAACTTATTTGTGTAGAAAGTACAAACTTACTGTACAAACTGCAAAGTTAAAATTAGATACTTTTGGAAACAGTATCATTTTCATCTAACATGATCACAATCTAAATAGTAAAAAATATAGCTATTTAAATTCACTCAAATTTGAGCAATTGAACGAATGCAACTTTGGACTTTGGACTTTAGACTATTCCATTTTAAATCTCAGTTTAAATTGTACTGTTGATTACAAAAATCATCATCATCTCAAAATCTCTCAGAATCCTTTCATGTACAATGTAGATTTTTATACCTTTACAAAATATGTGCCATGTGCACTGAACATTCTTGTACATTTACATTCTACATTCTACACGCTTCTGTAAGTTGTAAATATCAGTTGAATACAAGTGGTGAGTTCACACAAGAGTTTAGAGTTTAGAAGTTTAGAATGATTTCTGGTAGCGCCCAAAAATCTAGCAACCAACCGTCATACAAAAAATATCGTCCTGCCTCACTTGACATGAAATGTAATGTAATACTCGTCATCATTGCAAATCTATGGAAAATTTCTCTCTCTCTCTCCCTCTCTCTTGAAACTGTCCATTGAACTGGAACATTTTTATAGAAAAACAAAAACTAAAAACATCCATCCAATACAATAGAATACACAATACATGGATACATGGAATTTTCTCCAACCGGACATTCTTTTCATGCAAAAAGTTGTATTTTTAGAATGAACCCCCTTTTGAGCTCTTGCTGATTTAAACACACTACAGAACTATTCAAAAATTATTTATACACGAGAGACATTTATAAACTAAACTATTACATGAAGTTTGTAAACTGTAACCTAAACTATTAGGAATTGACAATTGACAAGCAGTGGTCTGCAACTGTTTAATGGCTTGTTAAAGTTAAACTGACAAGAATAAAGGATTAAAGGAATAAATGCCTTGGTTTATCTAGTTGTCTCGTTTTGTCAGTTGTCGGTTGTCAGTGAATAAGTGAACTGATGCACAATTTTAGCTATGGTATTGGTCTGTTCTGGTTTTGGTTTGATTTTGGTTTTGTATTTTGTATGTATCACACCGTGAAATTTTTGAATTTCGGGCGATGCCCCTCGACAACACAGCCCAAAACACAACTAACAATAAGCATTTGAGATTTGAGAGTTAGGCATTGAAAAATCTAGATGAAACATCCAATGCCTTTTGAGTATTGAGTACTGAGTATTGAATGTGAATTTTTCATTGCACCATTTAGTACACAGATATTTAGTGGTCTCACAGCCACACAAAAGATATGCATACCATAGAGATCCACCTGCCTTTTTGTCGTTGCGCTAAAGTGACCAGAACAGAACAGAACAGAACTGAAGAGAAGAAGAAAAGTACATGAACCATAAAAAAAATTACACCTGTATCCATTCTTCTTTCACTCATGATGATGATGACGATGGCATTGGTACTTGTACAACTTGCTCCGGTTTCAAGTTTGGAGTTTGGATAAGCGTAATAAAAAATGTATGTACTCATTTACCGACCACAATTTTAAATGTATCCTCTTATTATAAATATACACATGGAGATTTCAAGTTGGAAATGGAAAAACAACAAGCTTCATTTCATCTCTTGGCGGTTGTGGTTGCTTGTTGCTTGTATGTTGGTTGCCGTCCTCATCGTCCTTTTCATCGTCCTCATCATCACAAGCGTCATTAATTATCGTGCTAAATATTCAAAGTCCAGATCCCAATTTCCATAAGTACAGTGGTACAGTCATAAAAATAAAAAAAATAGAGACTGCTCTGGCGCTTCCTCAAACCGTCAAAGCTTCAAAGCGTCAAAGGACGTCAGGACGTCAAGAGGAAATTGTTTGTGCATCATTGGAGATTTCAAGTCGCCGTTCCTTCTCTCTTTTACACACATATGTGTTTAATGTACAATGTACAAGAACTCAAGATTAGAACAACATCAAATGACCGAATGCCGATTTTACATGGTCGCATGGAAAAGGGGAAAAGCCAAAGCCAAAACCAAAGCCAAAACCAAAAGCAGTACAGCTCAACAGAAGGAATTCAACGTATATTGTATATTTTATACGTGATAATGAATGTGCCCTGAATCTCAAATCTCAAAATCTCAAGTCTATAAAAGTAAAAATATTTATACAGATAGATGTACAAACTTTCTTGTCATCTTACAGCCAAGGAGCAAAAGCAGGTGCAGGTGTGTACTTTGTACTCTTTACTCTTTACAGTGCATTATTTATTGTGTGCAGTATGTAATACCAATTGGTATTTAAGTATCAAGTATAAAAGGAAAAGTGAGGAAGTTGACTAGAGTTTATTTTGTCATTCTGAACTCTGTGAATTCTGAATACATTTCATGTTTTGTGTTTTGTGTTTCATGCAATTCAAGAGTCAAGCGGCTGTCGGCATTTGAGAAAGTAGATGGAAAATAATATAGAAACAATGGACAAGAAATAAGGGACACGGGCACACTTGATTGACTCTTACTCGATGCTCATTGCTCATTCCTCCGCTTAGTCCTCTACCCTTTTTAAACAAGTGAATGGTCTACTTACTACTTACTACTTACTACTTACTCCTCACTATACTAAAGAAAAGAAAAGAAAAACAATGTGGATTATAAATGTTTTACACGTCTTTGTACTTTGTACTTTGTACAACCTACAATAAAAGGAAATTAACTCAAACAGGCTACGCATTAAACATGAAATACTAATACTAAAAGCGTAAAAGAATAAAAGCTTGTATTTTGTATTTTGTTTTAATAATGTGTAATACATAATAAATATAGCTTTCAGGTATAGCGTGTAGCAAATCACCAACTAGTAACTTGAAATTACAAATCATAGATCATAGATCATACATTATACATCATAGGTTACAGGGTGACTTGGTACAAGTCTAGGTATTGATATTGCTATTGGTATTGCTATTGGTCTGGTCTAATTCCATCATTTTGCACGCTTTACTTCTGCATCAATGTTTTATTCTCTCTTTTGCTCCGAAAAACTAGGGACGTAAGACGTAAACAATAAACAACCTTAATATGCTAAACGAGTCAAACAATACTTTTACAACTTCAATAATTGAAATTCTGTAGTAAACTATTGTGTTGATCTTTATCCCCAAATGATAAGGATAAATAAATAAATATTGTCTTATTGTGAGAAATTGAGTTGATGCAACTCAATTTTATAAAATAAATATACACACATTACACATGCAATGGAAAATTCATCTAAATTCTGCAGGTACCAAAGTACCAAAGTAGACTACCCAATTACACATTAGAAATATCAAATATCATAGGAAAAACAACACACATGTTTACTTAAAATTCAGTATCTTACTTAATAGATGCAGGAAACTATTCCTGTATTTACTACATCGGACGTAGATTGTCTACACATATGAGTATAATAATAAGCGTAGGAAACAGTATTGTGGTTTTTTATACAAGCTAAATAAGTGCCCAAGAAGTAAAGTGCGGAATGCTTTATATGTATGTGTAGATACATGAGGCTTGTGAATAAAGGGACCGATGAGGAACCGCTTATAATTTATCTTATAAAAGTCGAGGAAGTCTGCCCATGCCTTTTTACTCGTGTACTTTTTACTTTTTACATGTTCACTATTTATGTACTATGTACTATGTGCATTGTGAATGTTGCATGTATGACCCTTTCAGCTTCAAATACAGAGCCATGATTCCATCATCATATCTATTTTATGATGCTGCGGCACATTACATACATACATGCATGTATGTGTATCAAATAGATATAGATACGATATATCATCGTATCACTCCAAGCTCCAAGATTCCAAGGTACGTAAAACGTAAAACGTAAAAAGTACACGGATGCCAAAAAGCTAGCAAATTACGTGTGGAAGCTTTGTCCGTCCCCAACTTGAAAGATTAATGTCAGTGTTCAGTGTAGTCATTTAAGAGAGTACGCTTTCAAATGTGTCTAGTTTCTAGTGTCTAGTGTCTATATCTACACACACACAGATATGATATATGACTTACATATATATTTTAATATTTTGGCGGAACTTTTTATACAAGGCATCAAAAAGGGGAAAAAAGTCTGAGCACCTTCAAATTTGTAGCACGCAGAACGTGTGAGGTAAAAAAAAGAGAGATAATGTTCCACCACTAGATTTATCAACGACCAGAAAGAAATAAACTGTAGTATATTAATATTAATATGAGTCAGAATACCTACACAGATTATGCATAAGAATCTGTTCAGCTGTATACAGTATACTGTAATACTGTATACATATTACATAGGACTCATGACTACATGTGACTTAATAAAACACCATCCAATACAATACAATACAATACAATGGACTTGATCCTTTTTTCCTCAGGAAACAAGTCACACAACAACTCACATGTAGATATGTACACATCCCAAATACCATATACCATATACCAAATGGATACAAATGGCTACGACATGAACTGCTCAAGCAATTGAACTCATCATTTTCATATTATGCATTTTTTCCTCGGATTTACAGCGTGTATTTTGGAGTTTGGTGCATGTTCATCGTTCATCGTTCATAGTTTATTTAATATCTACCATACGTACGATAAGTAGTAGTTAAAACTTGTAGTGTAATGTCATCCAAATGATAGTCAAGATGAGCTTGACTTTTCTTCCTCATTCAGCGCATTCTGTACACTGTACACTGTACAGTGTACAGACTACAGACTACAGAATACAGACAGACCATGTATCACACACATCTTTTTTCATGTATCTGTGAATTGCTCCTGGTTGATAAAACGTTAAAAACTAAAAAACCAAAGCGGATGATCAACCATGGTCCATATCCCTTGCGTTCAATGTTCAATGCTCAATGTTCATGTTTTGTGGTCTGTGCTTATTCAACACTCTAGACTCTAGACTCTAGACAATCCATGCTCATTTTGGTTTTACAACCTGTAGATCAGTGTATATGTACCCATAAAAATATAAATTTGAGCATGCATACAATACACAATATACACATGCGTTTTCTATTATTATTATTATTATTTTGTCTTGTGTACAGATATTATGGATTCTGGATTATGGATTGTGATGGTTGTTATTATTGGAGTGAGTGCTCGATGGAGATTCAAGATACAAGATTCATCCATCTGTACCTGTTTAATGTGTATGTAGATATTGAAAATGACATTGAATACTTAAATGATTTTTATTACAAGAGAATTCACACCTATTTAGCTTTCAAGTCAATTAGACGTCGTAAATGTCTCTGCTACAGGTCATCAATTATTTTTAACTGGTCTCCACAGTCATCACTACACACTGCACACTGCACACTGCACACTGCACACTGCACACTGCGTGGAGATATAAAGCTAATAGTACCTTCTTCTAATGTGGTGGTGGTGCTGGTTTGTGTTGGGTGTTGGTGATGGCGAAAGGTAAAAGGTTCATCTTTTACTTTATGCAAGTGTATAATGTATAAAATATCTACGTAGAACTCTCATTCGTCTCCCATGTACAGAGAACTTGAGAGGTTGAATAGCAATTCCCTGCATATCCAAATGAAAATCCAAATGAAAATCCAAATCCAAAATCCATATCAAATTGTCACTGTCGATTCCATCTATTTCCTAAGATTATTGAATGCCATTAAGCTCCACTATTTTATTTTATACACATATTTAGCCTTAATGCTCTGCACGATTCCCATTCTAATATTCTACGCATTCCCCTAATAATAATAATAATAATGTGCAAAGTGGAGTCTTGGGAATTTTATAATGATGATGACTGTAATGATGTAGAATATAGAATATAGAATTTAGAATGTAGAATCATCATCCTTTAATTTAATTAACAATATGAAAAATATTTATGTGTCTTGCATAAAACTTTTAATACTTGATTCTATTCTTTCTTTCTTTATTTCTTTCTTTCTTTCTTTGAGTACAAGTATTTTTATATCGTTTTATCAAGTTTTATCTTTTAAATCCGATTCACAATTTCGATAAGCTTTTCTTTATATTACATTTATTCTCAATGCTCAAAGCTCAATGCTCAACTCTCGTGTATTCGGTTTCTTTAAATGTACAATTTACAGTAATTGATTATCCTAATGGATGGAGTAAGTGATCGCCTGTTTTTTTATGGATTATGGAAATTATAGAAAGATGACTGGGATTTTGGATTCATGTGATCCCTTTAAAATAGATAATTTAGTAATAGTGCGGATTATTTTATTTCCAAAAAGAATAAGTGCCGGAATTCGAATTTCTGTGCAGTTCGGAAATTGAAGGTTGGAGATTTAAAAAACTTTGTGATAAGTATGTGTTTATGTGGCTGTTGTAACTTGTAACTTGTAGTCAAGTTGATTTATGGCTATGAGAAGGAAGGGGACTATTGACTGTTTGTTCTTCTTCTTTTTGGCTTTTGGCTTGGCTAGTTGTGGTCAAACAAGTTTGAATGTAAGCATGAGGATGAGTCAATGAGTCAATGCTGTCGGACGGCCAAGAGACAGAGAGAGAGAGAGAGAGAAAGAGCAAGAGGGCTGTGTTTACAAACAGAAGAAGGCAGGGGGTGTCAAACCACAACAAGTAACACACGCCTTCCTTCGTCCTCGTATCGCCAACGATTACAAGTTGAGAGCACGACAGGGACTCTCCATTCACTGGCTCCTCGCACTCTCCTTCTGCATCCTCTTCTGGGCTTGTCTACTGTCTACTGCCTAGTTTCCACTGTCCATACTAAGCTGACCACTGTACTGCCAACAACTACTGTGCACCTTTGTACATTGTACATTGTACCTATACTAATGTAATTACCGCAGAAGAGACAACAATGCATGATCACTTTCCATTCAGCCTCTGTACTCTGTACTCTGTACTCTGTACTATTGTACTATCAGCAGTAAACATTAAACATGAACAATCCAAATAAATAATATCCCCCTTGGAGATGATGTGGACATTGATCATAATAATAATGATAATGATGGTCAAGCTTTAAAACCCGGCCCCGTTTTCATTTTCTCTTCTCTTTGATTTGAATCCGCTTATGAATTTTTTGTACTGGGTTTCTAGAGTTTTCAATTTTGAATTGCCCGGACTCTGTACTCCGGACACTCGAGTTTCAACTGTATTGTGAATTGTGATTGAAGCTTCTCTAGAGATGAGGGAAAAGGACGAAGCTATTTTATACTTTATCCCGATTCCAATGGCATGGACAATGGACAATGGACAATGGACACAGTAGCACAGTGGGATATTTTTTCTCTCTTTTGAAATTTTAAAAGCCTCCTCTGAAAATACATTGACATATCTCCAATCTAGTATACAAAACATAGAGTTTGCAATCGGGACTCTGTCACTTGATTTCATACTTCATACACAGAGAATAAACAGTACACATTAGAATATAGCAAAGGAAAGGAAAGGAAAGAGAGGTCCGTTTTTCCTCGGTCCTCACCTTTTCCTCCTCTCTTTTTTTGAGGACAAACAATAGCCTGTTACATCACCAAGGGTGGAAATGGGCTAACAGCCCAGCCAACAAATATACAAGTATACAAGTTTTATCCAGCCCGTATCTAGTATGTACAAAACTACATGAGATGTATTTACAAAGAAAGGAGACCTACATGAGACAGCTTGCATTGT
Source organism: Sminthurinus signatus (assembly GCA_019776565.1). Taxonomy (NCBI): domain Eukaryota; kingdom Metazoa; phylum Arthropoda; class Collembola; order Symphypleona; family Katiannidae; genus Sminthurinus; species Sminthurinus signatus. The sequence goes on from JABASP010000559.1 coordinate 44,704, forward strand.
ACATTGGACAAACAGGAACAAAACCATGTCCAATGTCCAATGTGTTCAATCAAGCTTCTCTCAACATGGAAATCAATCACATTTTCAAGTGGAATTTCAAATTTCAAGTACACTTTTTCTCATCCAACAAAATTATACATAGTAAATAGTAAATAAATACACACAATTTTCTGTTTATAACAGTGGAATTTCATAAAGAATAATAAAAAGTTGGCCGATTCCATCAAACATAAAATATAAAAGGTACCTATAAACTGTATAAATAAAAAGTACGGTCCAACATCCAACATCCAGCTCCAGAATCAAAGCGGCGTTTCGGAAAATGGTGAAATTTATTAATCAAATATCAAATGGGTATCAATAGATTAAGGGATTTTATGGATTTCTGACATTTTTCTTAGGCGACAACCCCTATTTACTATTAACTATTACTGCTACTACTATAGGATGTAGGATGCAGGATGAACGTAACTTTTTGTGATGTTCACAAAAAGGTTCGTTTGTTTATAGGAAATCAACTGATTGATTTTTTTATACTAATAAAATGTTATGTCCAAGCTTGGAAGAAACTTTGAAAATCTATCCTACTGAACTATCTTAATCCGTATCCAGTGTGAGATCTTGTCCGGAGATTTGTCTATGTTCTGGGTGTATAGTGTACAGATGTATTTTCTGTGTACATATAAGCATACATATGTGCTATATGCACATCCGTAGTTTGGTAAAACTTGAAATAAAATATGGACAAGAAGTATTTCAACGTCCTTTGAGCTTTGAACGTTGAGCTTTGAGAAATATGAAAATACCAAACAAAGTGCCATACAGCATACACCATACAAGATAGAAGATACAGAGCTAAACAGAGGAATTCGGCTAGCCGAGGCAGCGGAGCAGTCAGTTGGTGGGCTATCCACATCGTCATCGACAACTACAACGACAGGGACAATTCACAGTCATCTGATCTTTTCCCTACATGAGAAATCATGTTTCAGCCATTAAATCCTACAGAAGAGGACACCTAACACATTACACATAATACTGAACATTACTCTTGGTATTTCCCATCTTCTGTTAGTTTAGTTAAGTTGAGTAGTACTGTAGACTGTAGACCCCTCACACGCCTCGTCCTGCATCTTCCATACTGCATCTCGTACATGCATTTCACATGTATGTGCACTACATACTTTATATCATAGCTAAATACTTGGATAAACTTTTTCAAGGGACAAAGTTTTCTTTTCAACCTATACAAAACTACAGTATTTTCATCAAATTATCTGTAGTCTGTAGTCGCAAGTGTTTCTATTAGTTTTACTAACTTGATTTACATTTTTTATGTACACTGTACATTGTACATATGAGCCACTCGATATGGTATATCATATGTAAAATTTCTAATTGAGTTCATCTGTCATAAGACAAAACAATGTGACTATGTAACAATGCTCTGTATTCTTGTATTCTGTATTCTGTATTTTGACAAGTTGAACCAATACACAAAATATTATAATTGCATTCACTGATATGGTTTAAACAATGTTATAAACTATAATATAGCACATTTTATTGAAATCATAATTCTGTACATGGTATAATAATTGTGTAATTGTATAATTCAACTGTCGCCATCACTCAATATTCAATATTCTTGATTCTTAGTAAATACAAAATATTTATTCTACAGATAGACTGTGAAAGAAACAATACAATTTTTCTATTGTGCATCATCCAACAAGTATTGAGGATTGAGGATTGAGTATTGAGTACATTACAAAAGTAAGTAAATTTCACAAGTCACAAAAATGGAAATAAAGAAGCTTCAAATTATTTGAAATCATGGAAAATTCACTGGTATTACCTACATAAAGATATGATATGACAGATGGTTTGTTCAAAGAATATCATGTATGATAGGTGTAATGTGTAGTTAATTACAAATCCCATTAAACACCAAAGGAAAGCATCTTCTCCCTTCTCCCTTCTCCCATGTTACACAACATTATATCATCGTAAGTTGAGCTAGTTAACCCAGATGAGTTGAGATGTACGTATACCATACATGATACATGTGATGTGTGATGCTTGATGTGTAATCACCATCCCATAATCACATGGAAAATTGAAAAAATTTGAATAAAAGTATACATAAATGATGAAGACTAATGGTGAGGAGACAGGATATGAGCTATCACTTATCATGTTTACTTCATGTGGCTGCCCCCTCAACAGCAACAATTACTACAGTTTTGTCATCTCCCAGTTCAAGATTTCTAGTTCCTTCGTCCTCTTTATTCCTAATCATATCCTAATTATCCAGATTTCAGCCACACCAATAATGACGGAAAATATCCAATGTAGAAAAAGAAAAACGTCAAACAATTAGGAAATTCAGGATGGATCATCAAGTGGTGTAATGATCAGTTTCTCTACGATACTATTTACTTAATATTTTATACGGTGTGTATTGTTAATAGCTCATGCATGGGACTAAACATATATTATACATTATACAATATAAATACATGTGTAATGTGTATGCAAGAAATAGATCACATCGATGGCGACGGAAGAAGGATACTCTGTACAAAGTACCAAGAGCACTGTTGAGTATTGAGCATTGAGCATTAGATATGGATGTAGATGTAGATGCGGTTAGCTTATATCACTATAAGTAATAAGTACCACACATGATAATTTATACATTATACATTGTAAATTATTTACAAGTCATTTAGCTGGAGATTTGGATTTCACACGTTTTTTCCTATATATTTGTATTTTGGGCTTTGAATACTGATTTTGGAACCAAAGGAAGAAGGGAAGAAGAACAAAGTCAGAGTTTGACTAAGGGCGTCGAACTTTCAAGAGGTAAGAGGTAAAAGTAAAGAACATGAGAAATAGCGAGAAAAATAGAGAGACAGAGAGAGAGAGAGAGAATGAAAAGTAGTCGGCTGATTAAAGACCATGCATCGTAATCTTTCTCTGAGTTTCAGTTTTGAGTTTTGAGGAATCGTTTTGTGTTTTGTGTTTTACTTTAGCAGCATCACCATCATCAACATCTCTACTGCATCACTGTATTTGTACAGTTTTCTTGTTGTTATTCTTATTCTTATCCTATTTTGTGGAAATGAGCAGGGGTAAAAAAAGAGTACACATGTAGCAAAAAGTAAAATAAATATGCATAGTAGATAGTAGTGAGCTATCTAAAGATTAAGGCGCATACACATTACACATAACATGTTATTCAATATACAGATACAGATGCAGGGAATTGATATAGAAATGTATAGCATATTATTTAGAGTGAAGGTATTGTTAAAGGTGCACTATTTACTATATACATTGCCCAAAGTACCTATGTACATATGTTGATAGTATGTATTCTATACTGTACGCTTTATCTATATTTCACTACAAATCTTTCCTTCTTTTCTTGAGCTTTTTTAATGTGTCTCTTGTTCCATTGTTCTAATGCGCAGTAAGTATTAAGTAAAGATCTACTATACTATCAAACTCGTATTTACTACTTGTCTAACCTAAAGCATCAAAATCTGATGAAGGTAAAATGTAAAATTCATCAAAATTCAGGAAAGAAACTCTTTTTCCAAGTCTTATTCGCTTTGTTG
>JABASP010000560.1:0-48312 GCA_019776565.1 Sminthurinus signatus
CAAATAAAAAAAAAAAAATAATTATTTTTAGGAAATTGGAAATTGTGGAATTTTAATTCGTGTTTTCTGAAAACTAAATAAGTCGTAACATTATTTTGTAGTATACATACATTTATACAAAAACAATTTAGTGAGAGAAAATATATACACGTTTTTTCAAGTTAAAGTAGTTTGTAGTTGGAACCGTTTTATCATCATCATTTTGGTGTTTTATGAGAATATTAGAATATACATAATAATAAAATAATATTGTCTTTCATTTTCCAATTATTATTAATTATTAAATACTTGTTAAGGTATTAGAAAAGATTATACTTACAATAATTATATTAAGAAAATTGATCGTGTGAATGTATAAGATATACGGCGCATTTTAAAATGTAAGTACATTAACAGGTATGAGGTATGAACAATATATTATGTCAATTTTTGTATTTTATAAATTTTTTTATATTATAGTAGTATGATAATGTAGGTTGTACATAGTTTAATGGCAATTTGCATACTACAGTAAGAATATATTTATACAGAAAAATACATATATTAGTTAAATTCAGGTCAATTGAAATAATTTTAAATAATATGCTAGCTCATAGTAATATGAATCTAACGTGTGGAAACTTAAAACTGGCATACTTTTAAAATATATATTATATATGAAATAATTTATACTTCAACTAAAAAAACAAACAATTTTCTTTTATTAATTTATAATTTATGTGTATATATATAACATTTCGTTTTTCAGGTGAAATTCTGGAATTCTTATTTTTCGAGAGAACTGAACACCGAACATATGAAATTTTGAGCTGGTGAAGAATTTCATTTAAACAAAAAAAATATATACCTGTGTGTGTATTATCTGGAATAATAATAATTATAATAAGAACAATTGCTCATTAATTAGAAAACAAAACGTGTGAATTATTGTGAAGAAGAAGACGGATATTTACTTGTGTTTTTTTGTTTGTCAAAGCAAAAAATAAAAAATTATACGTTAAAGTTACATCACTTATAGTTTATTAGATCACCTTTTATAAAACTGGATAGCAAAAAAACAAAAATCATCACATTAAGTAGAACAAAAGTAAAATGGCTAATATTGCAATACAGAGAATAAAAAGAGAGTTCAAAGAAGTTGTCAAAAGTGAAGAGGTATTCATATTACTATTATTTATGTTATATTATATAATTTACTCATGTTATTTACTTTAAAGTACTTTAAATAAGCTCATTTTATAATATTGCTTAAATTACACAAACTCATCTTTATATTTTATAGGTTGCTAGATGTGCTATCAGAATAGATTTATTAAATGATAGTTGGACTCAGTTGAGGTAAATAATAAAACAAAATTTTTTATATATAATGTATATTTTTTGTTGTATAAGTGTGCTACATTTTTGTATAACTTTTCTTTGTTTTCGTAGGGGGGAAATTGCAGGTCCACCCGATACTCCTTATGAAGGTGATTTTAACTATATATTATATATCCTTCATATAATATAAGATTGTATCAAATAGATCATATTGTGCAAACGAAACCGGGAATGCATCTTTTTCTCTCCTATACTGTTCATACATTAATTTAGGTTAACCTGATTTTAGTTTTATTTATTATTTAATGCTAAAAAAAATTTGTTGTGTTTGTCTGTTTTTTAATACATAGGTGGAACATTTGCACTAGAAATCGTAGTACCAGAAACTTATCCATTTAATCCACCCAAAGTTCGCTTTTTAACTAAGATTTGGCATCCTAACATTAGTTCAGTTACTGGTGCTATATGCCTAGACATTCTCAAAGATCAATGGTAAATATGATGATATTATAATATCATCTCGATTTTATTACATTTATCAATCAAAAATTATTAAGTAAAATTATTCATGTAACCTAGAATTTTTACACAATATTTGTATTTTTACAACTAATATATATTTTGTTTTTTATATATGTATATACAAACAGGGCTGCAGCCATGACTTTACGAACAGTACTGTTATCCCTTCAAGCTTTACTCAGTGCTGCCGAACCAGATGATCCTCAAGATGCAATAGTTGCTCGTCAATTTAAAGGTGAGTTCGTTTTTTCGTTTAATATCTAGAATATAGGAAAAAATAATAATAATAATACTTAATTAATAATAAATAATAATAAATCTCTTGTTATCAAAGCATAATCCTGATTTCAAAACTTATATACAATATCTCCTTGATTTTTTATTTATAGAACATCCTTCTATATTCCGTGCGACAGCACAGCACTGGACTGGTATTTATGCTGGAGGTATGTAAAAGTTTTAAATCGTCTAAAATTATTCCTAGTAAAAAAATAAAAAGATAAGGGGATAGAGTATTGCATTTAAGCACATATTATGTTTTAATAATATTTTCATCTTTAGCAAAACAATCAATCAACCATATTATATTTATTCTTCTTATTTGTAGGACCATTTCTGAATAATGAATACAAACAAAGAGTTTGTCGACTAGTAGATATGGGAGTTGATGAAATAGTTGCCGTTGCTACTCTTAGTAGTCACAACTGGGATTTAGAAAGAGCTACTGAACACTTTTTCAGCTAATGGAAAATATCTAGTGGTACTTTTTAATGTGATTGGCCATAATGGAAAAAAAGATGAAAACACACACACATACATAATATATATATAATAACTATTAATCAATTAAATATTTGAAAACGATTTCTGGATCTAAAAATTGGTAATTTTTATTATTACTAATACTGTTATTATAATTAATAATAATAATTATCATTTATTGTTATAAATCATAATAGCACTAAATTTATTACACACACAACAACAACAAAAAGAAGAAAAAGATGAACTGTGAAAAAGTTAATTAATTAAGTGCGTAAGTGATGATACATTATTGTTATTATTATTATTATTATTATGATTAAGCATTTACATCAATAATGGCGAAATACAAAATAATAATAATGATAATAGTAATAAATTAAATTATCTACGTGGTACGATACTGTTTTCATTCATTAAATATTAATGATTTTATAATATAAAGTTGTTATATTATAACATGTGATACTACCTATTATGTTATTATCATGATTATTCCTGCTAGTGTAGTGTATTATAGAATTAGAGCGTTACAAATTTTTCGTTTAAGAATTTAAAGACGTAGTTTAAACAAAAACAAAAATTGATATAAGTATGAAAGCTCCTCTTATACTACACATTATAAAAAAAGTCATATGTATTTTAGATGAGTTTTGAATGTAACAGTCTGCACGCTTAGAGAGAGACAGAAAAAGAAATATAGTATAATAATACATTATTATTTGATTTATTGCAATTATATATTATGCGATTGTTTGTAATAATCGTACAGTACGAACCTTTTACTTGTGTATATTTGTGTAGTCGTATAAATTTGAAAAACACTCTGAGTCTCCATATTTTTTGGATTTCGATAAATGCTTCAAGTATGTATAATTCGTAAGTATATGTTAAGGGATGTATGAAAATAACATTCTATAACTATCAGTATACTATGACACACACAAAAAGAAAAGACGTAAAATGATACGCTCGACCTGTGCGTCCTTTAATGGTACAAGATTGTAGTATTTTTTCAGAATCTTCCAATACAACGCATTCTTCAGTATATAATATTATTATGATAGTGAGATTAAAATTGAAAGTTATATTTACCACGACACATGTTTAAAAAAAAATTTATGAATTTTTTTTTTTTCAATAAGACAAAAATGGTTTATTTATTCTCTTTGTAGTATTTCATTCATAATATATTATCATTATTATATAACATATTAAATAATATAATATTAAAGTTTGTCCGTTTTGCCAAACATTCATACACAGATTCATTAAAAACAGCAACAACAAGATCAAGATTAAATCTCATAAAATATTGTAATAATGTTGTATAATAATTATTATTATTAATTATGTATATTATTTATTATTTATGCATCATAAATAAAATAAATCTGTATGCGAATGTATTTAATCTGATATAGCACGTGTGATTTCGATTTTACGAATTTGCTGCATAAAACATAAAACTATTTTTTGGGGGGATTGATACTAAAGACTAAAAGTTAGCTATATTATATATTATGTCTTAGTATTTATATTGACATTTTATTTTATATGTAATGGTTTTTCTCTTGCGTAGTAGTATTTATAGTCTAGTAACAGAAAATGATAGTACTTTTAAACTGGTTTTGTTTCTATTTAAGTTTATACGAATCATGATTTATATGTAGGTATCAATCTATGAAGTGCATATATAACGAGTAACGAGCAAAAAAAAAAAACAATGTGCTGTTTTCATAGAATCATACAATTGAAAATTATGACCTATACACTGAAATTTTCTCTCCATATAAGAGGAAAGGAATTACATAAGAGGAGCAATCATAAATAATATTATAAAAAAACATCTAAAATATTTAATCTAGTATATATATTTTAATAATATTATAGCCTGACTGTGTTTAAAAAAGGTATAATTAATTTTCATTACCTACGTATGTATATATATACATATATAATTTATTATTTTTATAGTATTTTAAGATCCCTTTTGATTTTGCGATAAATTTATTTTTGTATTTTTTATTGTATGTTTTTAAGTATTGTTTTTTTTATATATTATACTTTGAAATAGTTTATTAATTATTATATAATATATAATATTGTTATTATTATTATTGTTTTCGGAATGTTTAAAAAATCCAGTTTCGATTCATTCCGGAGACTCATTTAATAGTCTATAACAAGAACGGCACACAGGACTTTGTTTTTTACTTATGTGACCAGGTAATGATGCCGATTTATCCAAACACCGTTGACAGAAAATTTGACCACATCGCCAACAATGACTCTTCCTTGTTGAGAAGTCTAATGGTGTAGAGCATGGGCATTCTAAAACACCTCGAACTGATCTATTTAGTACAGATTTCCATTCTAGTGCAACTGAATTCAATTCGTCACTTAGTTTTTCAAATGCCATTATATCATCAGTTTTGTCATGATTCTCATGTTCAAGTAACCCATCTGCTCCCTTATTTACTGAGCCCGTGACGTGTAATGGATCATAATCAAGATTTTTCTGAACTTTAAGATTCATCTGAAACAAAAATTCAGGATTTCATAACACATTAATAAATAAAAGACTTGCATTTCATGTAATTAATTGTGAAGTATTAAGTATACATAATATACATATATATACTTATATATTATAGTTTATACTACACACCTCATCAAATAGATTCTTTTTGTAATTTAAACGATTGTCGTCACAATCTGCTGGATTGGTCTCTCCATTGATATTATTAAGAACTGGCAATGACTTCTCCTCGGTTAATTTTATTCGTTTCTGTAGGAGTCGAATGTGATCATCAAGTGAGTTGATGTGATCCTTCGTCGCTACCATTAAATCAGTCAAACTTTCTCTTGGATGTAGACCAGTTTCCCAACGGCAATACATCCCTCTCCAAAATCTAACAAGAGTAAACAAAATCAAGTAAGTATAAGTTAAAATAATAGAAACACATGTGTGTAGGAGGAAAATATCTATATTATACAGTAGTACATATTTATATAGATTATATATAGCAAGCATACACACTATACACATTACATATAGTATATATATTAAGAAATTGTACAATATCATAAAAAAGTCTCTAATTCCCAAATGTATAGTATTACACACAAAAAAGCTCAATTCATCCAGTGACCCATGTAAAAATTCACTTTATAAGTTTTATCACGTACTTTCTCCACATTCACAACATACACACGTGTATCACATTTTTAAAAGAAAATACATTCTTTGAAAAATTCTGTAAAATACGTGTGAATTTTGAAACATGAACGAAAAGAAAAGAAAATACTATACTATGTACTTACTTGAATGTCTGTGGTGCAAGATTAGGTTGTATAAATCCGACATTTGATTCTGGTTTGTACAAAGGATTGAGGAATTCATTCACATGATTAGCAATGTAGCCCCATACAGAATAAGCTTTCTCTTCCAACCTATACAAAAATAGTGAAAGTATATATATATATATATATATATACATAATGTGAACATCAGACAAGGGTTTGTATTTTTTTAAACAGAAAAATATAGTATACTGTAGTTATGCATCTGATCGGTCAAATGAAGGTCAAATAAATTGTATTTCAAAATACTGGGTATGTTATATAACCCATAATAATCAGTGTACATAAAAAAAACGTAAGATTTCAGACAAGAAGAGTGAAAGTATGTGGAATGTTAATAATTTTCTAGAAAATAGAGTGAGAGAGAATAAAAAAAAAGTTTTGCAAACCTCAAATCCACCCGATCTTTTTGACAGTTGCCGACAAAGGTACCAAATTGACAAGAGTGGACATGGTCATGAATACAGAGTATTAGTCGTTCATTAAATTGGAATACGGAGGGGAATTGCTGACTCAGATGCCAAATACATTCAAGCCATTGGGTAAATACTGGTGAAACTTCTTTCGGATCTATTTGAATATGACCTGATCGACTATAAAAACGATATATAAAAAAAGGAAAGCACTTTACTCTTACTATATTATTATAGTTTACGTCAACCAATATCCAGCCAATATCAAGTATTATATACATATGTATTTTTTATTTATTTGGTACATGTGTATTGTGTATATCTTTACATACTCTGTGAATTTATGGCCAAAGGAGAGCCACTCCTTGGCAATCAGTGCTTGAAATCCATGAAGTGTTCGATAATAAGGATCTAAAAGTATTTGAGATAAACCACAAACTTGTGCCGTACGGTCCCATCCGTCCGAACAATGACAAAGCACTGAAGAACCATCCTCTAGAGTCCTTTTATTATTCATCAAAATAAAAAATAAATGTTTAAATAATATATTAGATATTAGATGTATATTATGTATGATACAATACGAAAGAAGATATTATAAAGTATCGAAGGAGGAAAAGGAGTATGATTAAACTAAATCCATTAAAATAATTGATATGAATAGGAGAGAGAAACTCCAAGTCATTAGTACACGTAGATAAACATTAAGCATCCTTTACTTCCTTACTTACTTTGCTATGAACACTGCAGCATCCATTATTGACTTTATGTGTCTGAGCCAGCCACTACCCTCCAGTCCGTTTAAGAATGCTCCCATTGCAGCAGTTTTGAGTTCGCAGGCTAAAAATTATAATTGACAAAAATATATTACACACACTAAAAAAAATACATCACCTGCTTAAACATATATATCCATATAATATATCTATATATTATGTATCCCAGGAAAATTCCTCCTACTTCCTACATTAAGTCAGGACAATGAATCGTACATATGATATGCGTGCAGAAAGAGACAGTACAGACAGTACACGGATGGAAAAGAGAAAATAAAGTAACCATGTATCTCCACTACCGTCCCACATGCTTTTTATTTGGTATCATGTGAAATGTGCCATGTAAATTGTACCTAGTACATACACGCATACATAAACATGGACGGATTCAATTAATTAAAAAGATTAATGTGTGTAATTAGTTTGTGGCAAGGGGAGAAACTTTTTAAAGCCTTAAATGCATCAAATAGGAATACGAATTACGAATACGTGTTGTATCACAAGGGCTTTGGAGATTGGAGATTGTGCAAAATACAAAACACAAAACATTACGTAGTGCCCTTTTCCAAAGTGTACACTACACACATTACACACACTACACACGCTTTCTCCTTGGATGTTGTATGTACTCTTTTTTTGCAACATGAACGGAATGAATTTTCCTTTTTTATTTATTTATGGGCGAATGTTAAAAAATGCAAAAGAAGCAAAAGAGGAGAAAAATACATACAAGTGCTAACACATTTACTTTTTACTAATGACTGTAATTACTTACTGTCTAGTAGACGGCTAAGGCTTGATCTCATAACATGGATATTATCAATTCCAGCAAAATGAAATCTTGTATTTTCATAGTTGGCTTCACTTTCATACCCTTTTCCTGCAGCTCGATTTGCAATGGCATTTATCCTATAATTGTAATGTAATTTGTAATTATTGTAGACTGTAGATTGCAGTAATTTTTTTTATAACAAGCGAGTCAAACTCAATCTTTAATATTATATGAATTTTATTTTTTTTCTTAAATTCAATATTTCAATACTTTGGTAGAATTTGGATTTACTTACTTCGGTCGAGTGTCTAAAACTACTAGTTGTGCTGTATTAGGATTGGCTCGTTGGATACAAACTAATAAATTCTCATCCTCAACACAACGCGCACTAAATCCGGACAAGGGTTGACTACATCGACACAAAGCCGCCTGAAAGAGTACATATTACAAATATATATAAAATACCAAATGTTATACATAAGTATCCATAAAAAAATAAATAAGAGCAAGAAAATAACAGAACAAAAGTACGGTAATTGGAACGTGTAAGTATTCTACATTCATTTTTATTCTTTTGTCTGTGGTTTCTGGTATTTATTAGTATTGAATTGAGTATTGAGTAGTCGATGGCTAAACTATTATTATCAGTGCATCTGAATCATGCGTCATGTTTCTTATATAAACTGCACTTAATATATATTGTAGTAGATGCGTGTCTTTAATTCTAATTTCTGTGAGGAAATTAATCGATAAAAGTAGAGAAAATAAAGCACAAATGTACAGTGTATATAATTAAGATATTTTATACACATCTACATTGTACATGTATTATTATATATGGATTAAAGATACTAGATATTTATTGTCGTGATTCTTAAGACTATGTACCTACATTCTTAGATGATAATAAAGAGTAAAGAGTAATCAATAATAAAAATAAGAATGTTCTGCAGACTTACGTCTTTCGAATAAAACAAAACAGAATAGAAATGCCATCGTACTTACTTTACTACTATGAAGGTACGTTAGAACAGGAAGTCTTCCTCGACTTCGGAACCTGGACGATCCCAAAAGAATGGAAGTTTGAGTAGAACTCGGTACATACAGGTAGCGAGGGTACGTATCACAAATCTAGAGTATTAGAAATTAGAATACACAAAAAAATAAATAACTAAACTCGTTCGTTTGGTCATTTCAAAACTCTGTATAATAGTTATAATAATAGTTCAATAGCTTATCTCCATCATTACCTCATAATCTTTATTTAATTTTGTCATGGTCCATGATTCATTCGGAACACCCATTCTCTCATACTCTAATTGTAAATCAAAGAGTGCCCATCCAGCTTCTCGAGGTAAATCTTCAGAACCAGTATTATAGCGAAAGCAGTACAAATCTTCAATACTTGCTGAAATTACAAAGAAAAGCAAATAACAATAGACAAAAAAGCTTGTTATATATGCTGAACAATTTCCTGAAGAGTTTTAACAAAAATATAATGCTACTCCATCCATATATGTACATATTAAAGATTACCGTAAAGATGATAGACGGACAAGAGACAGTATTAAATTGACTTACTAGGTTGACATAACTGTGTCAATGACGTGTAGAGATCATGAGCATCTCTCTCTTTTGGAATGACAAAGGTCATAGATAGGAATGTCTTTGTCCGCACTTGAAGAGGTAGTCCCGTAGGGGATAATGGTAACTTTACTACACTTGAAATATGAGAATGAAGTATCTAATATAGACAGAAGGACAAAACAAAGAGGTGGAAAGTGGATATCAATAATCAGAAGTATGAACACACATGTACATTATATAACAGCATTAAATTGAAAGCCTTCCATTCACTTTAAAAATTAATCCCATTTTATATTGTGACGATATAATACATAATATTAGTAAATAGTACTCAAGTTTTCTTTCCTACTTAGAAAACTTTTGGGATTGGATCAATAATCGATAGAAAAGGTAAAAATTTGTGCTTGTAAAATTTGAAGGCACATTATCACGATCAGAACTTTGAACATAATTTTTTAAGTAAAGAGTAAAAAGATTAGGCCGACGTACCCATGTCTCTCTTTTATTCTCGTGGTCAACATAGATGAGATGTGTTGCAGTCAAATATAAAGCACCTACTGCATTTCGCCTCGAACTAAACCTCTCGAGTAAAGCCACATTATCCACCTAAAATTTAAAAAAAAGAAAGAAAGAAAGTTAGTTATACTTTGCACTTTGTATTTTTGTATATTATCAATTATCATCATTTTCATTAAATGTCACGTGTCTAAAAGTGAAAGTCCTCGATATAACTTTTTTTCACTGCTTAGAACTTTCACCACTATACTCGATACTAAATACACAACCATGTACTTTATCGAAATGGACAAAAATTCAATCGCTACAAACTATGTACAAAGTATGCACAATGTATTTCCCTGCACTAAAGAACATAGCACACCGATAATTATTATGCTTGAAACTTGAAAATCACACTTCACCACAATGACATAAGTATAAAATGTAGGTTAATGAATAATGAATGAATAAATGAATAATCAATAATGAATAAATTTGCCTTCATTTGGTACGGAATGTCCCGAAAGTACTTTTCATCATCTGGACTGTCAATGGAAAACCATTCTTTAAAAAATGAATACACTTCCTCCGCCGCTTGCATAGTGCTATTTTGACTCATGTAGATTCTTCTTCACGATTCACACTATTTATAATTTATGGTACAAAAAGTCCATAGACCATAGACATAAGTAATAAGTACTGTATGTATTATGTATATGTGTACATAGACCTAAGCGGATGTAACACGGCGCGTTGACGTAATTAATTAATGAATTATAAAACTCATCAAGTGCACCAGTTCCATTTACTATAAGTATAACAATAATGACATTCCTCTGGAGTCTGGAGTTTGGAGTTTGGACTCTGGAGAAACACTATGAACTATGATTATGCAATCCAAACACTATAAACAAATTTGTTCAAACCATATTACGTAATACGCTTGGAATTTGGAATACAGCATATGATGTACGTATGAATTCATATGAATAACTCAGCACTTCCGTACAGAGGAGAGCAAAGTCATAATAGTGTACTGTGTACTCCTAATTCCTAATTCTAGGTATTTAGTATTTAGCACTTAGCACTTAGGTAGTAGATGTTTTTGTTTACTTTCACAGTTCACAGTTCACTAAATGATGAATGATGTACACTGATTCTGACTTTTACCCTAAAATCACGCTTCTTTTTTTACCATATACACCTAAAAACAAAGGCCTAAACAACTCTCGAGCACACACAGATTCCAACAAAATGGGTAGATGTTGTAGTTGGTGAAGTTGTAATAATAATAGTAAACAGTAGAAGTAGAAGTGGAGAGAATGTGCCAAGGTGATAATAAATGAGGGATTGACAGTCAAAATAATAGTCAACAGTCAACACAGTATGAAAACCACATGGTGTTTACTGCTTACTGTTTACACAGCTCACAAGTCACAACTGTAAACTGTATATTTTTATATGTAATAATAAATGAAGAGGAAAGAGTACATGAAGCACAGAATTTTATCCACTTTAAGCGTAATCCACTGGAGGATGAACAATGAAGAATGAAAAGTGATGAATTGAAAACTATATAATCTGTTCCACGACTCCAGTTATATTGAGGATTGAGAATTGAGAAACCAACGGACGGACGGATAAACTGACGGCCTGCCTATCAGTTCAAGTCAAGGTGTGGATTGGGGATTGACTGCGACAAGGGTCAGTAGTCAGTGGTAATATCCTTGAATGAGTCAGAATCCCAATTCCGAATCAGCCTGCATTCATTTACTCACTATTCGCTATTCACAGTTCACAGTTGTACAGTATGTAAGATGTAAGTATTGTGAATTGTGAGTCAGCTTGAATCTTGAATAAAGCGGAGTAGAGTAGAGCAAAGCAAAGCAAAGCAAAAGGAAACTATCGACCGAATTCTCAAAGTCGGAGTCTGTCAACTAAAGGTTTTGGCTCCTCAAAAAAAAACTTGACGCTATATACATTCCCAATCCACAACAGCAGAAATACTTGTATGTTGTATGTACCCATGTGTATGCATTACACATCATATTACATATTTCACGTACATGGTTAGATATGTACATACATACGCCGTACACAATACACAGTACACATTACATATGTGTGATTCCACATTCAACATAGATAATAGATACATACGCTTGACTGGAAGCAGTATCTAAAATATAAAGTATAAAATATGTACAAGTGTGGTAAACATGAGAAAGCATGCTATAACGAGTAAAGAGTAACGAGTGAGTGCAAACATGCATTTACATTTTAAATTTGAGGCAAACAACTTCCCCAGTCCCTTGTACCGTGAACCGTAATGTATGGTGTATAATATACCATACGTATACACACACAACACACAACACATTACATAGATTATAGTAACAAGTATCTTTGAGTGAGTTTATCGAATTTCTTCATTGCATGTAGCAAGTAGGATGTAGGTTGTAAGTTGTACTTGTACCTGTAGGATGTGTGGAGTGTGTACTTGTTATTTCCTACAGCATGAAAATAAAGGAGCGGAAAAATAAAGAAAGAAAGAAATGCATGCGGAGAAAGGAGAAAGTCATGTACTTTGGGGAAACGATCACCCCTTTAATATTTCAACAAGGTTGAGCGAGAAGATTGCGAATTTCTTTTTTCCTCCTCTATAAACAATAGACAATAGAAAGTATACACTAGACACTGGGTAATTTCCTGCATACAAATTTATCATATTATGCAAAACTCTAGTACTCTCTTCTGCTAGTACTCCTCGGTATCACAGATTGTTTTTGCATACAAGCGTATAAACGAATTAACAAAAAATAGTTTCCTACGTCCCTCTTCCAATCTACATAACTCTATAGTTCTTTTTACCGTGTTTTGCACGGTGTTGTTGTCCTTGTTATTGAAAATAAAAAATTAAAAAATAGTTCTGGCATAAAAATAGCATGCAATAGTTCTCAAAATTTCAGAAAAACATACCTTATAAAATTTGAAATAGACTCGTGAGTTGTGGGTCGTGGTATCTAGCTGAGGTAAACCCATTCTGTTTCATTTATTACTTTAAACTTCAGTTTCTTTGGTAAGCCCTGCGTATTATACCAATCTTAAATCCGTGTGTCTCATTTATTTTTAAAAGTTAACATTTTTCAAATTTCAAATCAATAAATAATCTCAAAGACTGTTTACAGTTTTACAAAGGAACTAAATCAGGTTCTATGTACTTTGGAAAAGGACAGAATTTTTTTTTATATTACTGCCTTCAAAGAAAGTAATATTACAATGAAATATTTGCATTTCAGTCATTTTTTTCATTGAAAAATGTCTTCAAGATTCATAAATTCAGTTATTAAATTGACTTTTATATAGATAGTGAAATTGGATGCGCAACCTAAATAAATAAGATCTACCGTGTTGTATTTCACAGTCCACAGTCTTAGAAAAAAAAAAGATTCTCCCTTTTTTTCTAAAAAGAAAACTGGGTTAAATATGAATCATGTATCATAATATTAAATATTATGTATAAAATATGCAGCCTGCAGTCTTATGTGAAATGACAATCAATTTATGAACGCGTCATGTCACTTTAAGACGCAGCTCAGCCCAGTAGGGTAAAAAGCAGAAAATATCTAAGAAAACTCTTTTGTTTTTTAAATAAATAAAGCTTTTCCAGCCTCCAACTTATTCATTATGAATGTAGTATTTATTTATGTAGACTGTATAATGTATACGCTAAACGCCAGCCTGCCACAACGATTCATGAAACATTATGCAACAAAAATATTAAGTAACATTGTCAGCGACATGTAATAATAATAATAATGATGGAGAAGAAAAGAAAAGTAAACGTGATGTAATATAAGGAGCGAGGAGGATGAAAAGAGAAAAGATACTCAAAAGGACGAGGAAAAGGAAAACCTACCACCACCACGATCACACTTTCATTTCAAGTTTCAAGGTACACTTTCTCTTCCATAATCGATATGTTTATAATATATGGTCCAGCTTTATTTTGATAGGTATACATTATTTATCTATCCACCCGAAAATGTTTGAAATATACATGAGAGAAACAAGGTGGAATATCTTATTTCACCAGTACTTTTGGTTTGCTTTGTATTCTGTATTCTGTCCAAAAAACCAAAAAGTCTGCAAAAGTTGGTTCCATGTATTTTTGTTTCGCCTCACATCTCACATCCATCATGCTTCACATTTCATGCCAAGAAACATCAGTACATGGAAACTGGAAACTAGAAACGGCAGTGCACAGGCTTTATACATCGTTCTTCCTACTTCTTACAGTATAAGCCATAAAAAGCGAGCCAAGTTGCTAGGAAATCGTACAAGATTTAATTACACACAAGCGGAATAAATTTAAACAAAAACACGGTAGTTGTACATTGGACATAGTACGATACATTGGACATTGTGTACCTATTACTTTGTATCTCTCCAGCGCCTGACTGTATTATAAAATCCTGGACGTCCATTTTACCCGTCTGACATCTAATTGAAATTCTACACTGGAACTTTTTCTGTGTAATTATGAACACCCTACTTTGTACTTTGTGTGCTTGGACAAGTAACAACTTGAATAGATACACAGTAGTAATTAGTCATTTTATCTCAAACTACAAAGTAAGAATTACGAATGAAAGAACATTTGTAATTTGTATGATTTACGAGATGTTAGATGTCAGATATACGAGATACGAGACAATGAACAAGGTTTAATTTAAGTAAATTTTCTTTATGTGTATACTTAATACTTAACCTTTAACCCCATTCCTACTTTCATACTTTATAATATATTATTATGTACATGATATTTCATATTTAGCGATAATTTAAATGTTAAATTTTAGTGGCTGTTGTTGTAGTCGTTGTTGTGTTTGTGTTTCCCTAGTGCACCATGAAACATCAAAGGATTTACAGTGTACAAAAAAAATCTGGCCTACAGAAGAACCTACAACTCACAGACTACAGAAGCTGAGTGAAAGCAAGCGAGTATAAAAAAGCAAAAAATTTCCCCAGGGAAGCACAAAACTCGCAATCCGCCTCACACCAAAGTAGACATTTGACTCTCAAAAAAAACGGCACGTAAAAGACGAGCAAGAAACCATGAAACAGCATGTTTTTATGGATCCATTTTAATACTACACACTAAACACTACAAACTACAAAGGACACAGGACACACTGAAAAGAAAATAAACTCAGCCTTTCCTTCCGACTTTCGACTGACGACCTTGTAAATTCAGGTACCCGCTACCCGCTCTTTTGAACATGATAGATACTAGATACATATTTACTTTGTGAAGAGGAAAGAGGAATACAGGGAACAGGGAATGAGATGAAACAGTAAGTTGACAGAAATTGTAATGATGCATAATGTATATCGAACATCCGACATCCAACATTCAGTATCTAGTATCAACAGGCACAAAAAGGACAAAAGACAAAAGGAAAAAGGAGGAACAGGGTTACAACAAACAGTAATCATACACAAAAAAAGACTTGAATAATGATGAGAAAAGGGAGCAACAAAAAACATGTATAGAAAGACAAAGAAAGCTGTCAATTCCGTTTTCCGTTTAGTATCCTTTTTTTTAAAAGGCAAGAAGCTGACACACAACACACAGCTTATACAGAGCATAACGCCATAATAATTCTTCGTCCACAAAATCCACAAGTCACAACCAACCACCAACAAACTGGATGAATGACATACAAAAGAAATAGGAAATTATATTATGGTGCGGGCTGCTGCTGTGTGTAAAAAAAAGAAGAAGAAAGTATCATGTCTTTTGTTGTCGCCCTGTCATGTAATCCACTTCTGGATTTAATGAATTAAATCTTTCCTAGGGAGAGAAAGACAGGAACAAGAATTATTTGTACAAAGTACAGCGTACAACGTACAGAGAATGGAATATGGAGACAAGGAGAGAAAAAAAAAGAAAGAACTCAACTAGAGAAACGAGACAATCTTTTACACTTGACTAACTCTTTACCATTCACCAACTACATACTATATATGCAATATGTACATAAAATAAAAGGATCTTTTTATCCACTTTCTCTTATCTCTTTTATATATAATGCGCTCTGACAATTTCTTGCTTCATTTCTTTCCTCTCTTATTTTTATTATCTATCATGCCTACAAACTGCATCTGTATTCTGTATAGTTGTAGTTTTGATACGTTTTAGTATAAATACATTTAAAAGGGGTGACCACAATACCCATGTAACATATGACTGAAAGAATAAGATAAAATGTGCACTGTGCTTATAAAATTTCTTCTACGATACATCTGATATCTGATAGACGGAGCATGTGTTTATTAACAAAAGCTAAGTACAGATGATTTCTGAATTCTAAGCATCTAAGCTGCATTCTTCATTCCGACACATGATGTCTAGAGTCTAGATTCTAGATTCTCTGTTGATCCTGTACTATTTTCAATTTTTTCAATTTACTCGACATTTGTCGTCGACCCTGAACACTAAACACTAGATACTGGATACACAATGTCGATCAGCGTTGGAAGAATTCCTCGAAATTACCCGAAACACATCTACAGTAGTATCTAGTATACTATCCGTCTTCACAAGATATAAAATGAAACAGACTCACATCTTCTTCTTCCTTAATAACACATGCTATCACGTTTATCTTTTATCTTTCATCAAGTTCTTTATAGTAAGGACTCGTGTCTCCTGTACACGATGAGATTAGACGAGACATGAGTTGCTTAGTATAAGATACTTTACTTTTTACAGAGTATTATAGTTTTTATACTACCTTTTATGAACGCTAAACGACACAGGATGCATAATAATACACTTAATATTTATACGTACATAACAATAATAATATACAAACGAAACTATATAGTGTATACACAGTATCGGATTTGCAGCTTCTGAATCTATGTATAAAAACAAGCATATTTTCTACCCACTAATTCTTATGAATCCATGATCCATGATGATAATGAGAGTTTGTAACAATTCCATTTATTATTCTCATAAAATTTAGCTCTAACATCCAAGTCTGTTTCGTTCCAAAAACAATTTCTTTTATGTATTAGACATACTGTAAATTGACAAGAAAATTCCACAGTGTCGGGAATAAAAAAATTGTAACCATGCTCCTGTATACTGTATACTATAACTCGTACTTAACTAGGTACCTATTTCTAATTTCTAATATTGCTATATGTATTTGGTGCAAGAAAGTAGAGAAAGTCTATTATGTAATTACGTGATATGAGAAGTATAATATGTTACAGTTATTGTAAATGACTTGTATTTTACTTTTATAAAAACTGGTATAAACTGTAATCCAACTCTAAGCTACAGGCTAAACGAAAAACGACATACATGAGTCTAAAAGAATACTTGTACGTTGTATACATAATACATAACATGTGAGAACTGTGAACAGTGTACAGCCACTATATTAATTTATAGTCACCAGAAGAGTAAAAACAATCTTGTGAAACGAAAAGGAGGAACTATACTACTATTATGCTCTATATTTTATAGCCATAACAGCATTCATAGTGGATAGTGGCAAAAAGTTTTAACAAGAAAATTAAAAGTCCACGAGGAAATTAAAAATTATGTGTGAAAGTGCATATATGTAATATGTAGGCACACATGTACTTTCTTTCTTTGGGATCTCCCTTTTTTTTCATTAGTGCACCGGATCGATAAAAGAATAAAATACGATGTACAACATACTCATACATGTTATGACACACACGATTCACAGTACAGGAATACAGTATTCCAAATGAAATGTAAAGTTTGAGGTTTTTATTTGAACAAAATATTACAATATATTATACAGTCTAAAGTATATAAAGCACAATATTATACGACTGTGCTAAAAAGAGTCCACCCTAAAACATTTTACTGCCTGGAAAAAATATTGTTCAATAATATAATTGTGATAGCAAAAGCTTGGCGAATACTTTGGACCATTTTTTTTGCATTTGGCTTTCTGCACTACAAAACTTGTAGGAAACTGACATAATTTAAATACAAATTAATATAGGGCATCTGGACTTTAATTCTTAATGAAAATTCCAGTGTAGAAATCTTATGAATCTATATGTTATTAATTCCATGAACTATGTACAGCAGCATGGTCTATAAAATTGAAAGGGCGTGCATTGTATTTTCATTTCCGGTTTAATTAATATTTAATTTTCAGCTCTTGAACTATATTTTTGTTAACCTTTGTTTAATTTTGATGTTTTAATCCTAGAGATACAAATAGAATCTGGTCATGTTCAAGAATTTTATTCATGCCTTTCCTACTTTTCTCGTCATTCATATGTGATCCTTAATGTCACAGTTGACAGCCGATTTTCGGCATTTAAATGCAAAGTTCAAGAGTCAAGAGTACTTACGGCACAAAATATTATACAAAATGTATATATACACAGAGATCCAACCAACAAACAAAACTATGCTTATTTATAAATATTAATTAAATAATGAAGAATAATATGTGAGGAAGAATAACAAATAACTTTGATCTTTGATACATCATGTATTTAGGAATTTGAAATTTCCAATTTATAATTTTTTGACATTTGACATTTATGATTTTTATGAAATAGTATCAAAGAAGTTGATCTACATCGGCCACGAATTTATCCAGAACCTATAATATTGAAATTTTTATGCTATGCACTACAACATATATATTAGATTAATGATTCATAATAAACTACAAAGTTAGTAAAATGACACATTATTCATAATTAAAATTTTAAATAAAGTTTAACCTTTGGAGTTTTGATTGATTCCATCATGTAATTTGAGCGTCCCGCGCAGATGAATTTTAATTCCACAAAATGTACTTAAATATTTGTTAAATTTGCCTGTAACACATGTACTTTTATCAAAAAAATGCAAACAAAATATTTGACTCCCCTTAATCGTCCTCAATTAATATCACACGGTACATGGAAATTGTAATGTATTTTTCATGTTCTTCATGTTTACATTTTTACATTCAGATCGTTCACCCTTGATTGCTAAAGATATTCACTGTATATTTACTTTTATATTCACTACTCACTGGAAAAAAACACTTGGGATTGCTGTAATAAATTAATAAAGAGAGATAATCTTAAAATACTGGCTGCCAAAATGATGACTTTATAACTTTACTGAACACAACTAAATGAACTGATGTGAATACATGGAATCTAGTGCAAAAAGTCTCAGCTGTTAAAAACTATGTACGAATCGTCGGGAGAGACACTCGCGACTGCTAGTTAGAATTTGTAACTGTATGCATAATAAAGAGAGAGAGAGAGAGAGAGAGAGAGAGAGGCATATATGTACATACTGTGTATACATACTATTGTTATACCCGAACCAGACTTGTGCAAAAAGAGTACTTTTATTTACCATCTTCATACTATTATAGTACACAGTATTAGTATTATTATATTATGTGTGTGTTATAAATTCCAACTTGTTACACATGCGATACAAGATACAATATTATTATACAATGTGTATCATATATTATGCGTTACATCTAATCAAATTTGGACAATTCAGCTACACATATCACATATATGTATTTGTATGCAAACATATAGCTGACGGAAATGAGAATCCATTTTAGTATTTAAGAAGTAGGAAATAAATACATTAATGTATGTGTATAGTGCATACTGCATACTTAATACAAATGCATAAAATCGTACAAATACTATTTTATAAAGTACTGACATATCAAAATGAGTTTTTAATTTGTAAGTAATTCATTTGGCAAAATATATTCAATATTCAATGTTCACGAGATACATAAAAATAAAATACACATAAACATTTTTGAATGAATAAAAAATAAACATATTATGATTTTTTTGACAAAATTCAATAAATACTCGGTAAACATAAAATATTCAGGTACTACATCGAAATGTAAAAATATGTCATATAAAAATTTACAATTAAAATGAACCATTTATCAATATTTACGTGCAAGTACATGTCTATAATCTAATCGCTCAGCATCTGATGTAGATAATTCAACAATCGGTAAATGCACTTCGTGATTAAAAAATACAAACCTACAGTTTACATATTCTGGAAGTTTAGTTGTACTTTCAGCAACTGCAGTTGTTACCAAATCCGTACCCAAATACTCTTCGTGATGTCTGAGACAAACCTTGATTGCCTGAAAATAAATTCAATTATTATTATTACACAAACTATCTAACTGTTTTATAAAAACTGTTATGGAACACAAGTAAAATGTACAAGTAAAAAGTTAAAACTCAAAACAAAATCAAAGTAAAAAAAACTTACACGTGGTGGATATTTTGGTGGGTCTTCAGGAAGGAGATACATGAACTTTTTCGGTATTTCAAAGTTACTTCCCGTATCAACATTTGATACTATAACACATGAATCTTGAGGACTCACTGGTTTTATTATCCGACCACGAAAATATATTTTATCTTCATTATTGAAACACAATACAAAATTCCCTTCTTCAAAATAAGCATCATCATTTGGTACGAGTCGTAAGGTTTCCGTTTTCAGTTTCTTTAAACCTTTCATTAATTGTTCGTATTTCCTCTATTTCATATTTTTGGTACAACAAAAAAATAAATAAAACATTATAATCAATCAAAAACGAGATGTATCATAACGGATTAAAAGAATGAGAAACATAAATTATGTAGATCCAAAATAATTTTATATCCTTACATTTGTCTGCTTATCGTCTTGTTGAATATAAAAGCTACTATTTTCATCACATCCTAACAACTTGGCAAAAAATCTGAAACAACAATATTTAATATTTAATACTATAGTTTCTCATTACCACTACTTAATTTTCACATATATAGTAAAACTTATGACGTATATAGCATCAAATTATATGGATAATGGAAAATACTAAAATTAAGGTTTTGTTTTTTACTTTTCTTTAGGAAGTCTTCCATGAGGTAACCAACAGTCCATTCCAATAGAATTTGATTTGACTTGTTCCATTTCTTCATCTACTCCTTCTACTGCTAATGATCCTGTATCCTTTTTAGTAGTAGATAATAATTGATTTGAAGGACTTGATGACTTTATCCTTTTCTCATTGGAATCTTCAACTACATCAACTTTTGATTTAGTGTTCTCATACAGAGATGTTCTTTTAATTCTAGTTCTTTTTGAAGAACTTTCATGTTTATATGCATCATTTATTATTCTTTCATTATTATTGTTATTACTAGTGATGATATTCATAGAATTATGTGGTTGTTGTTGTTGCTGTACTTCATGAATAATTGTAGAAAAACTACCACTAGTCAAATTGTCAGTATATTCATTATTAGAGCTTCTTATTGGATTAAAATTATGACCAGAAATTACTGGTTTAAAAAATCTTGGTAGAGATGTAAATACTGCATCCATCTAAACAAATGTAAATTATAAATTTAAAAAACATTTGATTTTATTGATGTATGAACTTTTGACACATACTATTTTTTATAATATGTACTTATTGTATTTTACCGATTCTAGATTTGTTTGAGATCTATAAACATTCTTTTCATTCACAGGTAAACGATCCCTGAGTTGTGCATAGCTTTCATCAATTTCTGATTCCTTAATCTGTATAAGTATACATTCAAATAGATATATGTAAAATGTAAAACAAATAAACCAAGTTAGGTCCACAATACATATTATAAACAATGATAGAATAAAATCTATACTTACAAACACGTAAATGTCTTTAAATCCAGTAACTTTGTTAGTTGCAGATCTAACTTCTAGAAAATCACAGTCATAAATAAATTCAGAAAACTTGTTATATCCAAATTCTTCCATAGGAAATCTTTCATTAGAATGTTTTTCCAGCTCATCTGTAACAAAAAGTATTTAAATGAGAGTATAATTAATAATTTCTTTGAAAGTATAATATCATTGTTACAACATCTTAAAGTAATAATTATAGTATGTATTATTATTGCTGTTTTTACATTGTAAACTTCGTGAATGAGTTCCTCCTGGGGCTGTGATTAGGAAATCGCTTAATTGTCCTTTGAAAAATTCTAATAGTCTTTGATTTGCTGGAAGCATTTTAAATCATCTGTATTCTGTAAATGATATGATAATATTATACACTAATAAAATGCACAAAATGTTAATTGTATGAAATCTACTACTATTTTTTACACGGACAACAATGTATGTAATAAACCACAAAAAAAGTATTTTAATCAGTGAATCAGTAAGAAAAAGAAACCCGATGTGAATTGTAAAACCAAAACCAAAATTTCTGTATTTTTCCGGAGAAAGCATTCAAAATATTTTCGCACAAGAATTGAAAGTGAAAGCTGCAAGGGCTTAGAAGGCTTTGAACTGCTACCGTATAAAAACGATGTATCATGTATCAAAATCTAAAATGAAGACTGTTAATTTTTTGCTAAACAGACAGTCTATATGAAATAGCATGCCTCTTTATTCATTTCTAGAGCCTTTTAATCATTTTGATGAGAATTGTAATAAAAGTCATACACAATTTTATGCTGTATTTAAAGTTAAATATTTTATTCAGTTTGAGAAGTATAATCGCATATACATTGAATATTTTGTGAAGTAAAACTACATGTATAATATATGTACAATAATTATTGTTATTTACAAATATCCATTCTTTCTGTTTCACAAGGACGTTTTTACTGATAATTCAATGCACGTTTTAGCTACATACTATATAGTAAAGACTGATTACTCATTTTTTAATGTACGCATGTAATATTATGGTATTATATTAAATAATTTGAACAAATACGTCTTCATATTTATTAACCCTGACATGACTGATGAACATAACACGTAAGACTTCTCTACTGATATTTATGCTATACAGTTTTATGGTAGAATATTTTGTACACAAAAAAGTCTCTGAAAAGACAATAATATGATAATATTAGAGATAATTAATAAACATTTGTTTTACTGTTTACTGGACACATGAAAATTCAATTGCAAAACAAATAATTCAAACTTGTAATTATTTAAAAGTATATATAAAAACTATCCATAATCCATATTGAATTTGCATACCGAAGTATATATTGATATTTGATATTGATATATTGTCACCGTATAGTTTCAAAATTTTGTACTTTTTGTCTCATGTACTATATACTATATAGTGTAACATCTATATTTACAACACTACTTACATAATATATATATTTATGTGCAATGTGCAAAAACAATGAAATAAATTTCCAAAAACCATAAGCATCAAATTACGTATCTAGTATTTTTTTTATGATTCCCCATTTTCCTTAATCTGATTGTTTTCAGATGTTGATGAAGTTGATGAAGACGATGCTTGTGATTTATTTGTTGGAGTACCATTTTTGTGATTTAACATGTCCGTAACGACAACCACACTACAACATGTAACAACAGTATTCTTGTTATCAGTAGTCGTCAAGCTTGCACTGTTATCATTTGGTGAAGGAATGTCAAGACTTGAATTTGGAGAGGACGTGGAATTCGGATGATTCGAAGGAGTCCCATTGTGATGACCAAACATGTCATTTGGATTTATGGAGCCAGAAATTTCGTCACTGGTCGAATCGTTACTCTCCATATTTTGCAAAGGATTGACTCCAGGGCCATCAGCGAATTTCTGTAGCAAAGAAAAAATTCAACATGTTATACAGATTTTATCCCAAACCCTGAATGAAATCTAATGGTTTTTTGATTCATGTATTATGCTCACACATACACGTATTATGTAGATTACTGATATTTTAATTTTTTAAATTTACCTTTCCCATCACGGCAATTACTACAGTCCCACTTACTTGCGATACCCTGTTCTCCACTAAGTAAAACATGTACTCATCATACAAAAGCCTGTGGAAGAAATGAAAAAATAACAGAGAAACATTTCGACACTATGCATGTTACAGCTCCTCATTTAATACTTATATACATACATGATTACTCTTATTCTTACCGAATTAAATGAAACGATCCAAAACTTGCAGCACTTCGTAAAGTCAAATCTCTTATAACTAGAGAGCTGAAAGTAAAAACAAGAGGGTTCCGAATTTAGTACGATTTCGTAGTTGTATTTCAAATTCAACCTTTATTTTTTGTACCTATAAAAAGACCACTTGAGTAAAAATTGACGAGCAATTTGGACGAATCGGGGAGATTGTATATGTGGACCAAGACTAAATTAAATAAAAAGCATTTATCAAAAATGTAATATAATATTATATTGAAAAGTTCGAAAATATATTACAAATAAAATCACTTTTAAAGTAAAATCTTACATTCGATCCACAACTCCTTCAAGCCAAACGGCCCACTGTTCAAGAGTATACTGTTGAGCTAAAGTAGCTTTAAATTCCTGCTCCAAACTATTTGGATCTACATCTCCACTGCATCCACACACCCAAGATGCCTGTTAAAATGTAACATTTTTAATGAACATGAAACTCTTATTTTGATATTCAAACATAAAACTACACAGATATATTATCAATGTAATAAAAATTATGTAAAACCAATTGTATATTGTATAATATAGGTTTGGTCCAAAAGGTTAACATGCCTGTTCTTCAACATTGTGAAAGTCTACTCGATTGAGATCTGCGAGCATTTGGGTAATTTGACTTTGATTTTGTAAAACAGCTCTTGCGGCTTGAGCTAAATGATTTAAAGATGTATAGCGGCGTAACGTCTGGGAAAGAGCATTTACAGCAGAAACTTTGACAGCTACCATTTCTTCTGGATACCCAACCATTGCGTGTATAAGCCAAGTCTCTAGTGTCTTGGCAAAATTACGAATAGCTTGAGTCATAGAACCTACATGATTGAAAATTGAAAAGAATGAAAACCCTATATTGAAAAAACTAGCATGTATAATGTATATAATATATATACGAATATATGTACATATAAACTTTAAAACTTACATGGTATTGGGCGTAGAACATCAGGGAGAAGGATGCCCACAAAACTAAACAGAATTGGAAAAACTCAAGATTATACAATAGAAATGTGTATGCTGTATAGCATATAGCTTTATTTTAGGACTAATAACAAATAAATACTTTGTATATCTATAATATAATACACAAGTATGAAAAAAATATTTCTTACGTTTGATAAAAATTATAATCTGTCTCCCGTACAAAATCTTGCACCTCTGTCAGTGTGCAAAGTTGCAGCAATTTTTGTCTAAAACACATAAAAGCAGCATAATATTACAGTCTGTAATTTACAGAACATTGGAGGCCACAATTTATGCTAAATGCTAAAATCTAAGTTCAAAGTTTTGCTAGAGTTGTTTTCCTCACTTTGGAATGAATTTGTATTCACGGATTTCTCCAGTCTCATTATTTGAGGCAGCAGTTCGCCAAAAACTTTTCCAATGTATCTCGACTTGACTTAGTTGGAAAGATGAGAGTGTTTCAAGTAATGACTGTAAAATTAATAGAGTATGTCAAATATAACAGTTATTATTATCGCATTAGAAATACTTGATACAGAAGAATGAAAATAAAAATGTGTGACTATACCTCACAGTGCTCTTTATATAAATTCCCAAAAATAACAATATCATTTATGTGAAGTCCTTTTGGCATTTCTACTGGAATTTGAATGGATAATTCAGGAATCATGTCTAAAGCTCCCGAATAATCTCCAAGATATTGTTGAATTGAAAATGAATCATTTGTATTTATTCCAGCATCGTACTGATCTCCTTTGGACGTTTTGAGACGTTTATTTCCTCCTTGAGGATGCACATTCACATTGGTTTCGGTAAAAATACCATTTGCTTTTGAAACTCCTTCATCTCCACTTCCACTTTGATTATGATTATTTTGATCCACTGAACCGGGACTGCCATCGTCATGACTTGTATTTCTATGATTTGGACTACCACCCTCATTATGACTGGCCAAGTCTGGATCACTCTCTTCAGTGACATTGACTGAAAATATTGTAAATACATCACATGTGACATACAATTTATACTCATGATGTGTAAAAATAGCGTGTAATAATAATTAATGATTACTCCATATAAACAATTTACCTAATGGTGAACTTGGCTTCAAACGAATGCCGTAGTAGTGATATTTTGAATTCCCCCGAGTTCCCAGTCGACGAGTTCTCAAGCCCAAAAATACGGATCTTATCAATTTTCCAAATGAAGCTGCATTGCATGGGTCCAACTTGTGATTCTTACAATGGCGAATGTAGTGGTAGTACAAAGTTGAGCGGGGTAAAGATACACCCTCCGCCGTCTCGTAGTTTTCAAGGAGCCATGAAACCTTTTAATTTGTATGTTTACAAATATTAATTTCCAGTTTTCAATCAAATTCAACTACATGAGCTTTCAATTTCACAGCCAAAAAATGCTATAATATTTTTCCTGTAGAAATACCTGAGAAAACCTGACTTTTCCGTGGTATAAAATATTCATATATTACACGAAGCATAAAATAAAGACCTTTCTTTTTACTACAACATGAAAAGTATACCAAGTATTTTTAAAATTTTCATTGGATTTTTTAAGACTACAGTGCACAATAAAACTTCTAGATCAAACATAAATTACTTGAATCGGAAATGAAATCAAACCAAATGAATAAAATAAAACATAAAATAAAATAAAAATAAGTGCATACGGTAATAGGACAGAACTTTTTGATGGAAGATTCGGATAACTTGCGACAAACTTCAGATGATTGGATTGGTTTTCCTTTCGTCATTGTATTTGCTGGACTTCACCGATTCAAAATTCAAATTTATACTTAAATATCAAATTTATTATTGATGCCTGGAAAATTTCGTTTCCTCTTCTTATGAAAATTTTAGTAAAACGACAGAGGATTTTAGAGATGATAAAGTTTTTTCTTCTTATTGAACTTGACTCTGAGGGGACTTCCTTCTCCGCTTTTAAATTCGACTGGAATTCGAGTTATTTTTGCTAATGAGCAAGTAACAAGTATTCCTGATGTTGATGTTGACCTTATACGTTTCAAATTATAACAGCAGTCCTTTGAAAACTCTTACCATTCAATGAATCAATGAATGTGCATCCTTGTGACAGTAAGAAAATGTCAGGCCTGTTTTTTTTAGGTTAAGTCGAGAGTCGAGAAGTGAAGTGTACGGGAAGGTAAAAAGTGAGCAAAACAAAAAAAAACAAAAAAAAATAAAAAACAATAAGGGCTTAGTAATTTCTTAGAAAATGAAATTAAAGGTGAAAGTAGTACATAGTACATACACAAAATTTACATAGGTATTTGTGTGCTTGAAAAAAAAACAAATGCAAATTAATGTTGCAAATTCTTTCTAACTTGTGCATCTTTTTCTGTGGTGTTCTGCGTTAACAACACATTCGATAGCATTTTGACTTATGAGTTGTAAACAAAAAATAATGGTGGATCGTAAAATTACAAAAGACAAAGTAGCAAAGAATGTTCTTTGCAATTTCATGAATTTTCTACATACAGTTTAGAAGGTAAAATTGCGCATTACACTTGGTCAGTACTGACTACTGACTATAGAAAAAACTCTACACTTTATATTGACTGAAAATTGGCAGTATTTACACCTTCCAACTTTGAAACAGTAGATACTAAGATGAATTCAAACTCACGTACTCCTATAATAATTACGAATTACAACTTGTATAAAAAATATACTCGCAGAAAAATCTGGAATCTGTCAGAATCACTTACAGTAGCGGGTGAGATTCGGTTAGCATGAGAGAGATTATGTTGTTCAGTAACTTCCATGCTGATAGTATTGGTAGTGCTGTTGTTATTAGTATTGTTGCTACTGGTCGTAGGAACCAAATAAGTAACTCCATTATCCTATAAAATAACATCAAAGAGTCAAGCAAAAGTACAAAAAAATAAGTACAAAAATACTGAAATACGATAATTGTCACAAAAGGCAAAAGGCTGATGGAAGTATATAACATTGAATAATATACCTATTGTGTAAAAGTTGACCACAAAGTGTTGCCAAGTTAAATTGAAAAGTGATGTGATACTTGAAATATTCAAGGGATATATATTTGATAATAATTGATAATGAAAAGGCTTGTACCTGTGTATAAGCTGTGACGGTGGTTGCTCCTCCGGGATTACTTGTGGTTGTGTAATATTGTGCTGAGCCGTATGAAATTGTATCATTTACAGCACTATACACCGGATATGCTCTGTGGATATAAGCAAGTATCAAGTCACTGAATTAGAAAAAATATCATGCCATGCTTGTTTGTACACATGTACATATTTATAAATATATGGCTTTTCATTTTATGCATAATTAATAATTATCAATGTGAGCGTGTGTTGGTTGAGTAATGAGTGTTGAGCGTCTTGAGTCATCAGTCATGAATCAGGAATCAGGAATGAATATTTGCGCTGATCATTAAAGATAAAAGGTACAAAAAAAGAAAGAAATATGATCAGGGGACTTACATATTCTGTCCATTTGCTGCTACAGCGGCAGCCGCAGCATACAAAGTTGCTTCATCTGTTGAATCTTCCACATAAGTAACATATGCAGCATTTTCATCCACACCTTCCGCTCCCACTGTCTCTCCATCAACTACATTTTCAAGAAAAAGTCCAGTTTATTGTAACTACCCTGACATTTCACGCTGAAGGTTGGTAACATAAATTCTGCATTTAATGATTAATGTTTTCAACTTTGCTCTAACCATATAGTATTTTTCGTCATTCTAAATTCTACATTCAAAATTCAAATGAAACGAGTTTCAATGGAGTGAATTTCCACATGCACAAATAATCGCCAGTTCTCAGATCTCCCTGTATTTGGTGTCACATTTGCATAAAATCCAAGACCATTGGAGAAAGTCAGAACTTAAAGATATGCCAAAAATTTCCTTAAAATTTAAATCTGTAATCTGTGTATCACATTTTGCTGCTGAAATCAAAACTGGAAAAATAAATTTACTTTTGTACGTTCAAAGTTCAAAGGATCGTTTCTAGTTGCTCGTTATTTGTTATGTGTTATATAATATGATGATAATGATTCTGGACAACACCAATGCATGGTGTTACACCGCTCGGTATTATGTATTATGTAATATTACATCAAACAGGTGAATGTTTTTTCACCGTTACACGTTGGATGAAGAACTAGCAAAAACTGTCCAGAAAAAAAGGGAAGAAACTCAGTACTCAATACTCAATACACCAAGTCGACGAAATATGAAAACCTGTATACGCTCATTATTTACGGTGCCTGGACAAGGGTAGACGAGCTATCTACAATAAAATGTACAGGGTACAGGGAAACGTCAATATAATAGTGATTTGTTCAAGCTTTGAGCTTTGAACGGTTCAATGTTGTCAACAAAACGGACAGTACGAGAATCTAGGAGAAAAAACTGGGAGCTGGGAAAATAGCAAACGGGGGAGAATCAAAAATCATCTCTTCACTCTTCACTTTCCACATGAATTCATTATGTATCTTATACAGCATACAAATATTACATAGTTTCATAGTATTTCGTAGTTTGTGAGTTTCACGCTCCCGTGTACTTTACTCTTTACTATAGATACGCAATACGCACTGGACAAATGAGACGGAGAGGGTACAAAATCTACCTGACAAGGGGAGGGAGAGTTCCTGAATGGAATCCTCATATTTCCTCCTTTTTTAATACACCCTCATCCCTCATCATCATCACCAATATCTTGTTTTGTATTGTATCATGTACATTGAAAATGGAAAAATAAGACTTTTCGTACATGTGCATTGAATATATTCAAGTTTGCTTAGCTTTTGTGATACATGATTAAAAAGTAAAAAGTAAAATCAAATATTATACTAGTTTTTCAATATTGCACCCTCATACAGTATACGTGGAGTGTATAAAAATGCATAATTATCAATAACATAAAATGCATCATTCAATTTGAAGGTATCAAACTATTGTTTATAAGATTGAATCATTCCTCATTATACAACATCTACAGAATAAAGTTGTTGTGCATAAAACTTTAAAAATTAGACCTCAATTTTTTCTCAAATAATTATAAATCTTGTCTACAAGTATCATCAACTCTTAAATCCAAAAGATATAGTATCTTTTGTATAACATATGTTATTTCTCATTCATCAAAAATCACAAGCGGAATGAACCTGATACATCTGATATATTGGCAAAAATGACTGGATATACTAGATTTTATGTAGAATGTAGATTTTGGATATGGTACTTAGTATTTATTATCATTTATCATCAATGTGACTGTGACTGTCTCATCTGTCTCCCTTTTCTCTGACTGTTGACTGTGAGTTTTGACAGTGGTGAAAGGACATATTAGATATTATGCATAAAGACTTATTAAAACCATCCCAGCTAATTCCTTCTTTGATCTTTCCTCGCACACCGACATCGGATAAGGATTCCCTCATCGGCATTAGATTTCTCATTCCCTAGTCCTATTCCTATTCTCTCTCTCTATTATGTATTATGCAACTTTCTCTTTTAGGGATCCCCTCATTTTCATTCATTTTCATCCGTTGCGTAATATATATATCTATATACTATATTATACAATTCAAATGTACATGGATGTGGACTTAACTATTAACTCTACACTATACATAAAATTTTGTATGTAATTTCACTATTCATAACCCAAATCCAAAAACCAAAAGACATATGGGAGAATAATTATGTTGTGTCTCTCATTTCTCTCGGTCTCATTAAAAACCTAACCTTCCATTTTCATTCATCACGAATACTATAACTATAATGTATATGTGTATTTTCTACTCCTTGAGAAATAATATGCGTCGTTGAGTTTTTTTAATGTTCATTTATCTGTACTTAGTACTGATATATAGTTGTAGTTCCAATAGCTTCTGCATTACATAATATTGCAAAATATAGAGTCTAGAGTCTATGCTCCGTAAACATTACTTGTTACTTGTTATTCATTGATGGTGGATGAGTAATGAATGAATAATATTACAAAAATTACAACAAACTACATGCAGAAAAAAGTATGCCATTTGAAGACAGGACAAAACTCAAAAATTCCTCTTTTTTTCCTACATCAAATATCAAATACTTAAAACTTAAAATGTGCAATGCCGTACAAATTATTGAAAACTGAAATTTACCAGTTATGGTTACGAATCGGGGTGAAGGGTCTACTAAATTGGTGCTATTGTCTGAGTTGGTATTCCCGGGTGTTGGAGGAGTTGGAGTGTTCCCTCCGTGTTCCAAAGGAGAATTTGGTGTTCTTGGTGTTGAGGCAGCACCTCCTGATAAAACCTGTTTCATTTTTTTTAAAAAGAAGAATAAAATTCAATGTTCAATTTTCGTGCTATGATTTATACCCCGTTTTTGATACAATGAAAAACCAATACATATAGATCTTGTTTTTTCGATTTTCATCATTTTTGAAACAAGAAGATACATGATTTGTGGATTGTGAATGCTGTATGTTTTACATACCTGAGATGGCATTTGGGCAGCAGCGGTAGTGGCTGACTCACTTCTTTCATTTTCTTCTGGACTCAGCTCTTCCGTCTAAAATATGATACAATAGAATAGTAAAAAGTTAATATGTATACTGTATACACACATATATTATGTAAGCACAGTTATTGCTATTTTTTCATATTTATTAACTTATGCATAATATATTTTAGGAAGCAATGGGGAAAATTTCCAACTTGTTAGAAAGCAAATGTTTCGACAGTAGACATTTAAGATTTAGTTTTTTTACGTGTTACTCTTTGGTCATTATAAATTATAATACAATACCATGACACATTCACATAATGTACATTGTACAGATGACAATCCGAGAAAATGGAGAGGTTTTGGTTGAAATGGAAATGGATAGTGGTAATTATGTGGACACATGCCTCTCATTTCCAATGTATTATATTTTGTATTCATTTGATACACTCCATATGTACAATGTACATTGTACATGACATGCAAATAAAACACATGGTATTATTATTTATTTTTACTGAGAACGGTTCAAATGTCAGATTTACAAATGTACATAAACATCAAAGCCGTGCATATTTTACAAAGAAAGGCAGACATACATTACACATTTCACATTAGATTGTACTGTGTTACATTACACTGTACACTGTACATCGTACACCGACAGAAGACGGAAAGTTGGAGAAAGTAGCCGAAATATGATCCTTTGACACTCCAATAAAAGGAAGTCTTAGGATAACAAATCTATTCAGGAGTCACTAGTCGCGGTGTATGGTGTATTCAAAAGTATCCCATTGTCAACAATTTGATACTGTACACAAACTTATTATTGAACTTTGGACTAGGAAAAGCGTAATATGCAAGACGTACGATGCCCATAGATGTATGTATCACAGATCACAGGTAAACTAACTCCTAAAGTACACTTACAATGTACAATGTACAATGAGCACTGCACACTGTACACTGTATACTCAAGAATAAGTAGTAGTAAGAGTACTTGGTACACTCAATATACGATGTATAGGAAATAGGAAGCCTTTTACTGACAAAACGGAAACAGAGACTTGAATCTTGAATCTGAATCCAAATCAAAATTAATGCAATACATTTCCCATGAAACATAATACTTACATATAATACATAATATAGAAACTATTCAAAGACATTCGAGATTGGAGATTCCAGATTCCTGGCAAATCTCAAAAAGTTGACACTAACATTCATTTCCTTCTTACCTTTCTTATTACTCTTTCCTCTTTCTATTGTATATTGTATTGCACAAATGGGGAAAAGTAAATGCTATACTTTTTTGTATAAATTGAAAAAATAGACTATAACAAAAGTCGGAAAATATTATGAACAATGAACAAAGAACAAGCTGAAAATACAAATATTTAGGTAAGGGACATCTTATAAGGATCGTATCAAGAATCAAGAGTTTTGTTTTTCACTTGTATTAAAACCTTCACAGTGCAAAATATAGTACAAATAAATCATGTTTGTGTTTTGAATAATAGAGACACATAAATCGAATTTTGTAACACAAAAGAAATAAAAACACGGTAAACAGTAAATGCGTTTAAAAATTAAGAAAATTATTGAACAATTATTATTACAAATTACAAACTATAGAAAACTCAACCAGTACTCATGTCATGCTAATACCTAAAACAGATAACAGATACTCTACATTACTTATCATTTATAGTACCCGGAGCAGACGATTGTGATTATGTTGATTGTGATTTTGATTGTGTTGTTGGTGTTGATGTTGATGTTGATTTTGCTGTTCATGCTGTTGATGCTGTGACCACCACGAACCAGTCATTGGGAATTGTTGCTGATTGCCAGGGTAAACATCATGAAGGGATGAGTCGGGATAACTGCTCAATGATTGTTCATTACAACTTGTGGACGACATGTCACGTCGACCCCACTTTAAACTAAAGTATCCATTCATTTTATACTCTAAACTCTTTAATAGTTCTTTAATCTATATTATTTTTGAGCTAATAATGTTTTTGATGTAGCAGCTAAAGTAAGTTGCAAGTGTTACGCTATGGTCACCTGATTTTTTATATTTCTACACACGTTTTGGTTTGTTAGATTGAGAATTGAGACAAAAGACAAAATGTGACAGATTTCAATATTTTCGGGGAGACATCAAGAATCAACAATGCTCAATTTGTACTGTATCTTTCTGAGCAGGTTTTCTTCTAACTTTCGTACATCTGAGGTTTGAGTAAACCCAAACAAAAACATTTTTATTGGTTCATGATTGATCTATAGAACAGGAAACAAAATGCTGAAGCTAAAATCTGCCACAAGTTGAAGCTCACCTTTAAGAGGAAGAT
This sequence comes from Sminthurinus signatus, assembly GCA_019776565.1. Lineage (NCBI taxonomy): Eukaryota > Metazoa > Arthropoda > Collembola > Symphypleona > Katiannidae > Sminthurinus > Sminthurinus signatus. The sequence continues at coordinate 33,922 of JABASP010000560.1, forward strand.
AGCAGGGTAGAATTTCCTTTGTGAAATCGGGCTGTCAGTTTTTCCGACCCAAGTCTTTCAAAAGTGCCCCAACATGCATGAAATTTTTTGCACATTTAGATCAGGACCATATCTAGGCCGACACGTGGTCCGATTTTAATTACCTTGATTTTAACTATTTTAAAAAAAATCAAATCATTGGTGCACTTTTGATTCCTTGCGCTTGTGGTTATTTTGTGCGTTTTCTGTATTTTAAATCGGAAATCAGAGCATGTGTCGGCCTAGATATGATCATAATCTTTCGCATGAGACACTTCCCAAAACTTAATTGCAATTAAATTTGCAATTATCTTGGAAATCCTAAAAGCCGCATTCTAGATGGCGCAAAGTTTGTCAGAGACAACCAAGACTGAGTGTAAGCCGAGAGCCGAGCCGAGAGTAAATATCATGCAACGTAGCACACTCAATCTAAATATAAATTAGAAAGGTAGAACTTTGTGTGTGTGTTTTGACTTTGGAGTGTAAAATGCCTTTTGGAATGAAACTGCCTCAGGCTATCCACTTCAAAATATCATTTGTGTGCATTGTACAATTCCAAATATTATTTTCCAAATTCAAATACTTTTCTATTGTTTTTACAAAGTTTTTTAAATATTTTAGTAAGGCCCTTTGGATAATTATTTATGAGCATAACATAAAAAGAGCGACATTTATTTGATGTTTGATATTTTTGCAGTTTCAGCTCATAAAATTCCACTAAAAACATCAAACAATAAATAAGGAATTCAAAAAAAATTACTTACAAACTCCGTTTGAAATTTTACTCATCTTCCTTATGTTTGAATATGAATTTCAATAACTGAAATAGATTTATGTGACGTGATTCGATTATAAATTCTGGATTCAAATTATGCATATTATTGAATAGATTATTTTTCCTCATTACTAAAAGTAAAAAGATCCGTGGTAGTTTTTTTATTCCCCTGTGATAAAATATTGCTTAAAATTTTAATGCTACTTTTCGTCATTTTTGGTGTTCGTTCTTATGTTGTTTTTTTACTCTAAACTGCAATTTTGAAACAAATATATAAAATATTTCCAATAAACCATAACTCAAAAAACATCACAAAACCAATCCTCGCACACACAAAATTCTAAATATAATTAGAAAGGTAGAATTCGTAGAATTTTGTTTCGAGTGGAAACTGCCTCAGGGAAACAAAAAGCCTTAGGCTATGCAGCGTAGAAAGTCATTTGTCAAAATATTGTCAAACTTGAACATTGTTTTAGGTACTTTCTGAGTCTGGGAAAGAGAGAGAGAGAGCATTGTTGCATTTTTCTCTTTTTCAAGTTTTCTCTCTTCTCAAGTTTATTAATAATGACAGCTACCTTGTCTGCCTCTGGTGTCTGAGAATCATAACTTGGTTCCTTTGTTAACTTGCACTTAAGAGCATAAAGCATAATATTATGTGGTACATGTACAAAATATAATGTGCAGAGTTGTTGATTGTCGCTTGTCAAATCAAAAGGAAATCACAATAAGATTGAAAAACGTGTATGGTTATTCATCAAACCAAACATCAACACCAAAATCTTTCTATTAAGTAAAAGTAAATAAATAAATAACTTTGTTCACTTCTCTCGCCTGACTTTCACTATACCACGTTTTTGTTTAGTGCATAGGGTTTAGTGTTTAGTCTCCAACTGGGAAAGAAAAAAGTTGACAATCATGTCATTTTTTTCATTTTCTTATGATCTTTGAACGTATAGAGCTTCTCACTATCTGCTTCCACTTCTAGTTCTATCAGATACAATCTACCTTCTATGAAATTCGTATCCGGTAGCAACATGGCGTGTATCGGGATCTAGCTTTATTGGCTATTATTTCGGCTAAGAGAAATGGCTATTATTTTGGGCTAAGAGAAATGACTATTATTTTGGGCTAAGAGAAATGGCTATTATTTTGGCTAAGAGAAATGGCTATTATTTCGGCTAAGAGAAATGGCTATTATTTCGGCTAAGAGAAATGGCTATTATTTTGGCTAAGAGAAATGGCTATTGTTTCGGCTAAGGGAGATGGCTATTATTTCGGCTAAGAGAAATGGCTATTATTTCGGCTAAGTGAAAAAGCCTTGATTTGGCTATACACTGGAGTTGCTGTTCAGGCTAAATGAAATGATTACTCTACGCCTGTCACCTCGAGTTGAAAAATCTAACAATTTTCAGCCATATAAATATATATACTGATTTACGAATCGTCGAATTTACTCCCGTCATTTAACGGGCTTTTACTTGTGTAGAATATAAAGGTTAATACATTTCCTTTTCACTTGGTATTCTATAGATATGAATGTGAAATTCTTTCACTTTCTCTTCTCTATTTTTGATTTTCTAATGTATATTTTTTATATTGAAAAATGAAAATGTTATCTATAAAATGTTGTGTAACACGTGTGAAGCATCCATACAAAATTCAAAACAATCGACAATACTTGACGTCAATTTTAAAATTTCGAGATAGAGAATTGAACTCCTTTTTTTTATAGGTGTACTCTATGCTCTGTACTCTATAATTTCTACAGACACCCCGCACTCCACACACATTCTCTTCTGATATTCTACTTTAAACCATTATATTTCTCAGCAGGCTAAAGATTGAAAATTGTAAAACACAAAATATTATATACAAGTTTGAATCCGTCACTTGAGCAAAGTTGTATTTTGTACGCCTTCCTACTCCCTACATGTCGTAATTTTGAACGTTACGCCACTTTTATAACTGTTTAAAAATACATTGCTGGTAAATAAATAGAACTCTATAGAAAATTGCGTAAAAAAATAGCTCAATCGCTGAAAGTTACAAAACTACAAACTACCTATATGAATTTCTTACAGAATAAAGCACAAAAGAAAAATAAGTTGAAAAAATGTACACTGCACACAATGGGCTTGATTTATCTTAATATTGGTAATTTTTGTTTACATTGTAGTTTATTTACTAGAGTTTACTAGCGTGTAGTTTATACTCAAAAGTCAGAAGTTAAATGGAACCAAATAGAAAGAAAAGGAAAATAGGAAAAGAGACGCCAAAATTTTTTATACCAAAGTAACTTCAAAAATCAAAATTAACAGCGCAGCGTCTGGATTAAATGAATATATGAACTAGAGGATTATTAGAAAGCCAGTGAAAAGCAACAAGTTTTCTCATCATCAAACTCCCACATTACACACCGTACACTGTACATTGTAACTGTACATTTTACAAGCTCATAACAAACTTGAAAATGGCTAAAATCTGGAAACCACCGACCACATATTAACTATTTACATAATATACATTTCCTTTCCAATATCATCAAATTATTTACTAATGAAGATCAAGTTGAAATTGGTCTATTTTCTTGCTCTTGATTTCTAATCCTACTCGTTTCTCGTCTCCACTTCCTCAAGTTAAGGACATAACACATAACGTGCTCAACCCTCAACTAATCAAAATTACAAACTCTCAAGTTGTTCTTCTAGACTCTCTCCAAAACATATTGAAACTTTCATTTTCATGTCCCCGCCAACTTGCAGTGAAAGTTGAAAGCTATAAACTATAAGCCATCAATATCATACATCTTCCGTATTCACCCACTCCAAATTCCAAATAATTTATTAACTCTAAACCCTAAATGAAATGAACGCTTTGTAATTTGTACTACATGTCTTGCCTTGTCAATTTGCAATTCAACTTTTGAATTTGTGAAATATTTTCCAAAACGTGTCAAAAATTCAGTATAGCATTTTTAAAATGATCAAAAAATCCTTGAAATTTTGTATACAATATACAATGTTTCCCTTCTCAATATGTCTAAATAATCTGTGTTTTGTTTAGTCTGTCTACTTTAAAACTTCAATAATAATTTGTATCAATAATAATTATTGGACTTTAAAATGCAAAGGGCTAATCTTTGTTTTTTTATAAATTCGGACTAGGATTGACTACGAACTACGAAGAACTGTGGACAATGGAAAAATGGACACAGAAATCAATTACATTTTGTCTCGACTCTCGACTCTTGACGTTTACCTTTATACCTTTTTTACTGTACGAATTGTTCCACCCACAAACGCTGTGTTTCTCTTCTTGCGTTACTAAAATTGTAGTACTGATAAAAGAGAAAGCATTTTCGTAATGGATTTTACTTTTCATACACATGTTCAATGTTTAATGTATAGGATGATAAAGGTATGTGGTCCGTGTACACATCTTATACTAGACACAAACAAAGTCATTCCGTATTTATTTATTATTAATACAATATGTATGCTTTCACCGTGGCCTGTGACAGTATTTGTGAAAGGCGCCTTACGAATCACTTGTCTGAAGTCTGAAATGAAGTCTAAAATAAACACTAAACACACATTCCAACAGTTTGCTTGAATTTTGAATTGTACTTGAAAACTCTTCAATACCCCCAAATTCCAAACGTTTTATGTATATCGTCTATCGACTAGGACGTGGAAGCTCAAAGTCAAAACGGTTGCTGTCGACTTTGTTGTCAAAGTTTGAAATTTGAAATGACAATAAATTTTCAAATATTATATCGAATATAGAATCCACATTGAAATTTATTGATTACTTATTATTACTATTTACTATACATTTTCTACGTTCCCACTTTGACTTTGCACTTACAAAAAGTTGTATAATATGTAATATGCAATAAGTTTCACATAAAGTCACATGTCACATTGAACTTTGATAGAGCACATGATACTTTTCGAGCAAAATGTACTGTTATAACTGTTCCTGTGTAGTTTAACATGAGAAATTCTTTCCAGTGTACAACTGGAACTGGAACTAAACACGAAAAACAACAGTGTAAAATGTGAATAAATTTCGTAAAAAGTTGCACAATGAACTTGAAAGCTCTGGTTGAAATGGCAAAAGACAAAAGTCCAACGTCAAACGACAAGTATGAGGATGAGGATGATGACGACGACAAAGATTCCAAAGACTGACTGATTATTTGAGCGACTGGTGTAGGGTAGAAAAGTAGGGGAAAACGGAAAAGGAACATGATTGTACATTGTACATATAAAGTACAAAGATCACCTGAACTGCTCTCATAAAACCCGGGATTGTAAATCTCTCTTTTTCTTTCTCTCTGCACTGTCTATGGCATATTTCATACGGATTTTCCACTACAGTGCCAGGTAAAATGTCATGAAGATATCAAGATATAGAAGCAGGTTATAAACATAAAGGGAATATATCTGTGATCTGTGTTCCGTGTACCTTGTACAATGTACAATGTGAATGAATGATACTGATAACTGATGACGAGGTACAAAATACAAGATGTACTAGCTAATGCGCAATGAAATCAAAAATTTGGATCTGGACCACTTTTACATGTAATGTCATATGGAATATTGAATATTGTACATTGTACATCATACATACTCGCATCTTTCAACCCCCATGACCAGAATCAGAACCAGAACCAGGAAAGCAAGAGCAAGAAGGAACAGCATCACAGATCACAGATAGATGCCTACCTGATTTCTCTCGTTTTACTCCCTCTGATCTGATTTTATCTAAACTTTTCCCTGCACTAAACACGGTAGACGGTATTGAAAATAGAATAGTACACTGTATGTGAATTCATTTTTAATAACTCTCTCCCCATAATATTTCCATCCGAATATTATCAGTATAGTACATGATTCAGTTATACCTATAATATACATTTATGCGTTCATATTTGCCCTTCACTTGTTTTGTATGTTGTATATTATGTTGTTGTGCAACCTTTCATCTTTTACCTTTAACATGGTACATGATACATGTATTTATCTACTATCTACAGTAAATTCGTTGCGTTTTGTCTTATAAGGATTAACTGTAGCTCTACACTCTACAATTTACACTCTACGATAAATACCAACACTTGTTTTCTCTGCACATCTTTCTATATCACATGCAACATGCATAATGCACACACATCTAAAATCTAAACATTACACATGGGTGAAGTTGCTTGCAACCAAACAACTTTCCTCTGTTAACTTGAACAGGGACAGGAGAACTTCTCAATAGTGTCTTTTTGGTTTGCTGAATCTAAAATCTCAACATCCTCTACATAATTCATTTAAATTCCTAATACGCACCACATAACACATAGCTCATAGCCCATAATATTGTTGACATTTTCACTTTTCTTTTAAGTAAGTCTGTAAAATGACTTACATAATTTATATTGATAGAACAGAAGTCGAGTAATTATTAGTTATTAAGATTAGCCTTATATTCTAAAAATGAAAATTTTAGTTTTTGGTGAGTGACTTTATTGATTTATCGAATTACAGTATATTAGAGTATGGAGTGACAATCTTGATTTACACTGTACCTTTATAGAATCAAGAATCATCACCCAGGGATGATCATAGAGAATTTAAATATCCTCAAATCGTTTCAATCAGATTGATCTCTCTTTTTCTTTCATCACCTCGATATCAATTTTCAACACAAGGTTCCTTTGATTTTCATCTCAATTCTCAATGCATATAATACATAATACATAACATGCATGGTAAGTGTACACTGTACACTGTACACTGTACGAATTACTTTGATGTTCCAATTTTATGGTTTTTTGCACGAATGATTTTGTTTACCATGTTCTCAATTCTGAATTCACACCGAAATACTAGCGAAATGCACTGACATTTTAAATTCAATTTCAACACTGTCTGTTGACTGTTGACTTCTAACTTTGCTCATCACGGCGTTATAAAATATCAAAACTTGTCTACAGTCTACTGTCTATAGAATGCAGTACAGCGTGCACTAATGCAGAATGCAGTATATATGAAATATTATGCACTATACATAATACATATTCTATGACTATTACTAAATAGATTTGAGACTCAAAAGGAGTCAAAGGGATTTCAAATATGAAATCAGGAATTAAAAACTACATGTGTGCAAAATTTACATGCAAAAACTGCCACGTGTTACAAGCTACAAGTTGAAATAGAACATTGATCAAAAGTACATGTACAAATATTGATATAATACCAAAAAGAAGCAGAACACCATTTCTGATGTCGTATCATGTATAATATTCAGGATTTAGAAATTTTCACATACTTGTTGCTGCAATGTCAAAGTGATTGGAGATATGGATACAGATGAGCCTTCGTCGGATGTTGTTGTTGCTGCACCAATTAATGTGACTGATCCATAAGAGCGTCCTGATCGTCCCTTCATTCTCCCTCACATTCAGTAATTTCAAAGAAAGCTTGTCGTGAAATTAAATCCTGTGTTAAATCAAAATAATAGAAAAAAAATCCAGAGTTCAATAAACTTGTATAAAAATATAATTTATTATTTGTTATATTGTGAAAATTATTTTTCATAGCATCCCTGAAAATTAATCATGTAGCATGTAATTACTAATTACAGTATATGAGCCTCTTTTACTTGCGAAATAACCAGCGTGCGTCATATTCAAAATTTTGTAAAACTACATTAAACTAATGAAATAACAATCTGATTAAGAAATATTCTAGATATATATATACATCATATTTCATGTACCATAGTAAATTTACATTGTACATACTTTGTCATTTTAGCATATTTGTAGCTAAAATAATATGCTCCAAAAATACATGGAAAAAACATCAAATTTATTTCTGACTCAAGTGGATGGATAAATTTTTAGAGCTTCAGGGTTCTGAGAAGTTTGATGGTAGATGGTAATAATACACGATATATTTTATATTTTAATATAATGCAGCATATTATAGGTAAAAAATAGATAATTTACGGTAGTAAGAGCATCAAAATCATGCCCATAATATTTATTTATTCTACTTTTCTAATGTCTTTACTCTTTACTATATCATATTTACGATAATCCCTGGTATTTTACTTTGAGTAAACATTAGATATCTAAACTTCCTGCTCAAGTATCAATCTTCCTCTTCCTCCTTGAGAAAACTTTTCCGCCTCAGCCTTCCCAGTCCTCAATACTCCACGCTCAATCCACATCCATACATCTACTTAAATACATCACATTTCGGATTCTTATTTTTTTAAATGGCACACACAAAATTCATACCCTTCTAATTAACTTAAACCAACTAAATACTAGACTCTGGAGTGCACATAGGCAACTTTCTATGATTAAATCTGTTACACCTTTTGCATGATTTTGTAACAGGTTTATGTATACACACACAATGCGCTCATTATTAAGGTGAATATCTTAAGGCTCAAGCTGAAATTTTGAAATGCATTTATGTAATACGTACATTGGATGTAGCATGTCATGTATACATTTACACTGTACACTGTACAATATGTTTGAAATCTTATAAAAACTGTGTCCAAAAGGAAAGTAAGGAATTTCCTCAATGACGAAACCAAGAAAGAATAGGTAAAAAGTAAAGTACTAGTTGCTAGTTTTCTGATTCAATAACGTGATACTTATCATTGGCATTTGTAGGTATGTTTGTGCGTACTAGAGACTAGAGAAGGAAGAAAAGATGTTTTCTCCACTTGCACACTTGTCGCCACATGTACATACACATTACACATGTATGTAGAATATAACACATCATGTTGCATCTCAAATCTCAAGCCTCAACTCTCAATACTTGATACAATCTACAAAATATTCAGAGAAGGAGCATAAAAGCACTTGAGCGTATACAGTATACATGGAAGAACTTTCACCGTCCACTTGAACTTTCTTTAGTTTCTTATATATTATTATTATTGTTTCCCCTGTTTTTCTGAAGGAAGGGATCTGAGATCTGAGGGGTTCTTTCTTCGACTTCTTCTTCTTGTTCTTCTTCTTCGTCATTCCTTATTCCTTCTCTTCTTCCTCTACTTTCCAGCAAGATTTCCTGTTCCATGACAACACATACTGACAGTGAGTACTCTGACAGTGTATACAATACACAATGTACAATGTGGATGGCTAAGAGAGAGGGAATGTGGCACAGTGAAGCCTGATATCCAAATGTTTTTCCCTCTCACTAAATCCAAACTCCAAACAGGTATTCCATTCCATATTCTTACTTTGTGTCTATTTTATGTAGCTTTACGCTGTATGATACACATTACACATTAGACATGCCTCTTGTCTTTTTTTTCTCGGTCTGAGAGTAGAGAGTACTATCAGACGTTTGACACAAGAAGAATAACTTGTGTACTGTGTGTACTACTCGGAAACCATACAAAATGAAATACAATATTCTAGGTATAAAATACACAAAACACAATAAATGTACACAATCTTTGGTCAACAAGAAAAAAGAAAAGCAAGCTTTTTAGAATATTATGTAAACGTACATTGTACACATACACATGATACATTCACGTACTCTTTACTCTGTTTTGTTTTAAATTCTACTTGTGTATGTGCTTCACGGGGAAAATATATTGAGACTAGACCTAAAAGGAAGAGGCAAAACGGATACTACAATAGAGTGAGAAGGAGATGTTTTTAATCATAGTATGGTCATTATGGACCATGGACCACAGTTTCAAAATTTATAAACATACTTAAAACAAGTTTCTTTACTTGAGTCTTGAGTCTTGGGTGAAACTTTCCAAACACAATAATACTAAATACTATAAATATTATTGCTCTTTACAGTATTTACAAAAAAAAAAATTCAACAACAAGGGCAAATAATATCGTAATAAATGGTCCTTTGTTTTACTTGACCACTTGGATGTTTTGAGTTTTGAGTTTCTACTTTTATTTTTACTCTTTACTACTTCTTTGGAAAGATACCAATTTAGTGTTTAAGGTTTAAGGACAAGGAGAGGGGGAGAGGTAAAAGCTTTTGAGGATCATTGAAATGTAGAATGTATAATATAGGATCCCAAATATAAAATAAAAATCTCCCTGTATCTCACTTACTTTACTGCCTCCGAAAGATTATTTATAAACTATAGCCACTTTACAATACTTGTATTTTATTTTATTTTATAGTACACAGTGGACTGTGTATAGTGTAACGGTACTTTAATAATTTGGGGAAAGATAAATTCGTAACATGAATTTTCCCGTTTATCAAACACTCAGATATAATGATATTTCACTGTGTAAATTCAACAGTTTTATGTTTTATGGATTATGTAAGTATTATGTATAAATACATGGGCAAAAAATATCTCTGTAGTCTGTAGTCTGTGTAGCCCCACTCAATGTTTTACATGACTATAAGAGGATGGATAGATGATGATGATGTGGAAATTGTCCAGATTCTTTGGATTACGAAGCCGTACAGCCTACTTGAAACTAAATTGTCGGATCAAATTGAAGACCGGAGAGGTTGTATAATAATAATATATACTATAAACTTGTTGTTTGCTTTCTAATACTTTGACCGTCCTCGAATCTCGAGTTTTCACTTTTAAAATGTAAATTGTAAAATGTGTGTGTCTACTGTCTACCTACCTACATAATATTTAGAATTTAGAATGGATAAAGAATAAAGACCACTTGTACTATGTAATATGTAAGATGTCCAAATAAAAAGGACATCAAGCAAGTATAATGAAATACAGTCATTCTTTGTACCTGGATCATACATATATACATACAAGAGAAGGGGACTCGCTAGAAATTTATTTTTTTTAAATTCACAACACTAATACGATAGAATATAGAATAGCATATATAGTATAGTAGTAGGTATACCTATACAATTTAAACTCTATTCTATGTACACACTCTCAATTCCTATCTATCTATGTACCATGTACCCACATCAAGGCGGATTCGGAGAGAGGGTGGAGGGATGGAAAGTGGTAGAAAGCACACACATGCACGCTCACAGTATTGTACATTGTACATTGTACACCTGCATCATCTACTTCCTATTTCCTATACATATTACATGTCATATATTAATGTACAATATACGAATACGACGTACGACGTTACACTAAGACTCTATCCACTATCCACCCTCTTTTTTAATTTAGTTTCCTCGATTCGCGATCGATACCACCAGGCATAAAACCAGCACTAATAATGATTTTACTAATAATAATAATGAACGAATTATGTACAGAGTTTATGTTTGCGTATTGCGTACAGAGTACATCAAACTTTGAATTCGTTTCAAAACTGAGTATCTGTATTTTTTTCCGCTCCTTCATCTTTAAGTGCAGCTAAAAGCTAAAAGTTAGAGCAGAATTAGTCGTCTGTACCTTGTTTGTGCATTTTACATTAATAAATTGTACCGGGGTTTAACTGAATAAGTATCAAGTATCAAATCGAGATTAAAATATGTCATAATATTAGTTACACAAACTGCATAATGTTTGTTTGTTTGTTTCGATTCATTTCGACATCCGATAAAAAAATTAAAGTAGATTGAAAATCTGCAAAATATCCTAAGTCCTACGTGAAGTTATAATAATGTCTTATGTCTGTGAATTGGTTCTATTGGAAATTTTGTCGGGGATGCATGTTTACATTGATACAGCATTTTATATTCATGGTTTACCCGCTCATTCTCCCTTGATTCACTTTTTACTACCCTTTTAGTTAGAACATGAACTAAGGGTGCATGGTACCCCTTTTCATGATACCTCTATAAGGTTTAAAATATGTGTCTATCCTTCTCTATAAGATACAAAATAGGAATGCTCGTATAATGTACGATTGAAATGGCAAACGTTTTGGATAAAAATGGAAATGTCGGTTAACACACGCTCAGCTCAGAGCGTTAAGCTGTCGACGGACATGTGCATAATACATAACACATAATAATATCTATACCGTGAAAGATCCTGCTTCACCGGCTGATTCACCTGCCTTTCAAAAATTTCCCCTTTTGTTTGCTCCTACTTTCTGTCTGTTTTCTATCTATCTCTCCCTCTTCATTAGGTACTAGTCTATTGGAACTATCTATCTATCCACTACCTAGGTATCTGGAACTGGTTTTATATCATGAGCTTCATCCCCTAAATATACACTAAAGGGTATGCATTATACATTATGCATAGTACAGGCGGTTACAATCGATTATTGAAAAACTTTGTTTATTTTTTTTGAGAAATTCACTTCTGCATTTCCAATTTGAATAAAACTGTTTGATACGCTCATAATCTATGAATCAAAGTTCATGTGATTACATGTAGTTGCAGATATATGGAGGACTCATCCGAATTCCAATGACATTACATTATACATTTCACAAAGCATTTAAAAAGATTAGAAAATGAGAAAAGGTTATTCTGTTCTATGACTTCGTAGGTAATTCAAAAGTAAATGGAATGTCCAGTGTGGACTGTAGATTGTTAAAAAGTTTTATGAAATCTCTGATCATAAAGTAAGATATGTTGTACAATTAGTGTTAGGTAATTAAAACACTAGTTAGTAGAGATGCATGTATGTAAAATGTATAGATTAGAAGTGAAAGCATGGAGTAAAGAATGAAGGTACTAGTAGTACAGTAAAAGCTCTAGAGAAACAATTTTTTTAACTAAGAAATTCGATAAAATATTATGAAATTCACCATTCTGGATTTTGTATGCAAACATACATTTGTATGTACATACTGTTTCACGAATATATTTGTACATTGTGCAATCTTGCTCACCATAACATAGTAGAAACGAGAATGAAATTTTTCTTTTATTGGGGACAAACTGGAGAGACTGGAGAAGAATACTGTGATGAATTTGACTACATACTACATACTAAGATTCAAATTGTCTTGTCTGTTCACATCTCTTTATTAGAACTATTCATTCATACTGAATATGAATTGATGCTTTGAACATGTGTAATATATATTGAAATTCACCACTGAATCATGAAATTTCTCCAGTTTTATCTTTGATACATTTTTCAATTTTCTCCGTCTTTCAAGTTTTTCATTTTATATACTTTCAAAGCTATAGCTCAAAGAGCAGCATCTATACCTATAGCTTATAGTATATCTATTATATGTATAGTAGTAGAGGGTAGTAAAATAGCATTGTATTAAATACACTTTGCGATTGAAGGATACAGATTTGTTTATGTTCGTAAGAGATGGATATACGTATAGTATAAATCACAATACCATTAATAATACGTGTATATACCAGAATTTGTATCTTTGTAAATGAAAGTATCTAATTTTCATTTCATTTTTCAATAAAATACTTTACACATTGACTAAAATTTCAAAGTATTATATCATTATTCATATTGTATTATTATGATGTGAGGATCCTCTTTGAATAATAAAATTGAAAAAAGATATTAAAAATTAAAACAAAGATTGTATTTTTTGATTTTAACTATTTCTAATACTTAGCTGTACTATACTCTGCTGTATAATATGCTTACATACTTAGTACAGTAGTATGATGTATTTGTGTTTTGTGTTGCACCCATGTGATATATTATAAAAAATATGTGTAGTTAAGTTTATACTCTGTATCTATATACCTAAGTGATACATGCAATTGTTTTTAATACATTAACATGACAGGTAAGTCAATGGTTATAATTTTATAGTTCTACAATGCTATATCTTATTTAAATCTATTCATACAAACTATATAATGTACAATGTGTGGGCTCCATTCAAAATGTTTTTTATAATTAAAAAATGATACACACAAAGTTACTTTTTCATATACCACACATACCTACTTTTAAACATGACTGTGATAAAATTTACTACATGTTTCATCCTTTCTAAAACATGTATTTAGTATATGTAGAAACAATGCAACCGGAAGAACTCAAGGTTTAACAAGACAGCAGACAATCGACAATAGAAAAATCTGTAATAAACTTTTCATTGTGAAAAACCTACTTTCATAGTTTCATAGTAAAATAACTAAATACACATTCTGTATACAACATTGAATATTGTAAGTACAATATCATTCATCAGCACAACTAATTTATACTGCATTAAAGAATGACAAAGTATAATATCATTCATTTGAAGCGTTTTCTATTTTCTAAATCCAATATTAAATGTATTTATGAATGTATAAACTAGAACTAGAAGCTACAAAGTTTTCAATGTTTTGCTTCACTATTACTTACTAGAAAAACGTAACAGTTTGACAAAAAAGTATATATATTTTTTCTCTTTTATTTTTACCTGCTTATGTGACTTTTTTGTTTTGGAGAAATTAATCATTTTCTGATTAAAAAGCCGGGATGATGAAGAACTTTTGATGATGATGATTTGGTATTTGGTAAAATTGTGCTAATTTGTTCACCATCAAAAAACGTGGAAAATATCCCGTTCTTGCCGAAAGTATCGTTATGGATTATGGAATTGATTATTAATTATTAACATCAAAATAATTAAATGTAATAATTAGTAATTATTAGTAACAAAAATTGTTTTGCACATAAATGTTTGATCGGC